>JAQIWP010002330.1:0-11289 GCA_034695525.1 Euzetes globulus
GAGAAGTCGGGCACTACAGTTATTTTTGACTATAATTACGTTCAAATTGTACTTGAAAACTGAAATTTATTTGCAACTGATAGTTTGCATTTATTTGTATTCATTATTATTTTGAACTACCTAAAATTAGATGATCAAAGATTTAGATTAGACAAAATAAAAGCCATTTTTTCAATATAATCAAATTTAATGTAAACTTATTATGCGAATTTATAATCTGTTTTCTTTGAAATTAGTATTTTAAAAAGCTGACATGGAATCTAATACTTCTAACTAACTTTGGTTTTAATCATCATCCCCATACATGCGCAACCTTTCGATTAGGATTCAAAACATCTTGTCTAATTTATTGTTCTTTGTTAGATAAGCTTTAAACCCAATATTATTCAAACAAACATACTGTTACTTTTCTTTCAAATGCCCACTGGTTAGTTTTCTTGAATAGCTTTTTAACCATGCACAATCTCTTACTCATATCATTTGATACGCTAGGTGTGAATATTTTATTTGTCAAGTCTTGCACTGCAATAATGCTCTTTCAAATGGCTCTCAAGTGGCTCTGGGCTAATCGCTGATCATTCCCATGGCTAGTTAAAAATAGCTTTAAACATTTATATAAACTGTAAAGGAATTTCTTTTGTTCATTTTAGTTATATATTTTTCGCCCTTTATATAGTCAAATGGTAGTTAGAAATTGTACTTTATATAAAAATACGGGAATAAAATGGTCTTAAATTGACAGAAAAATATTTTTATTTCAATGGAAGTATAGAAGACTAGAAGATAATATGACTAATTAATTATTAGAAAAATATGGTACAAAAGCACCGCCACAGCCAATCGCCCGGAGTTTTTGTCTGACTTTACCCATTATTTTGTGTCCACTACTTTTAGCGACTTTCATACTCAAATTTCGCCACAAAGTCCGGAAACCATTCAATGAATTTGAGATAACTGTTCTTTTTGAGTATTCTTTTTTTACAATTAGCCCAAAAAATCTCTATAGGTCTGGCCTGAGGACAGTTAGGAGTGTTATTCTTCCATTCAATAAATTGTATTCCATTACTATTAAACCAATTTAGGACAACTTTCACGTAGTGTACGCGCGACTTATCGGGCCAGAGTACCACAGAATGGCTTAACTATCACTTCGAAGCAGACTTTTGACGTCAACTGTAGTTTTGGTCTCAAAATATTTGAAGAAAGTATGAAAGACTTTACTTTAAAATTAAATAAATGCTTAGAATATATGAATAACTAAACTCTATACTCTATTCCAGGGGTGTGCAAGAGGGATTTTCTGAAATATCCCTCTAGGTTTGAAAATTTATTTTAGGGGAGATAACCTATCATAGAGATGGCTATCAGACTTGAGAGAGGAAAATGTTGGCCAAAACATCTGCCATTTTGTCCTTTATTTTAAGTAATATAGCCATGCAACTTTAATAATAGCTTAATTGTGGCTTAATTAAATTAATTAACGTTTTAATTTACCGGAAATAAGAGTAATTAAAAACAAAATAGCGGCTTTTTTGGTCCGCCATTTTGATAATATAACTTTCCTAAATCCCCTAGGTTTTGGTCTGAAAATGAGTAACTACCCCCTCCCCCTATATATCGCCTAGGGTCACCTCTGCTCTATTCTCATCTGATCCTTTAACCTTTAAGAAGCTTCCAAGGTTAAGATTTGTTTTTCAAAATAAGGGTCTTAAATAAAATTGCTATACAAGTAGTATAGAAGAAACTTTTGGTTCACGCATTTACCATAAATGTGTAAAACATTAATTTTTATAATATCGGTGAACGAATGATATTTACAAGATGTTTTTTCTAGGTATTCTGAAGATTATTACAGGAGTACAAAAAGTTTATTTCACAAAAAGTGATTCGGATAAAAATGAGAGAAAGATGAATGACCTAAAGAAGCGAGCTAATAATACTGGTCATCGTTTGGTAAATGAGAAGTCGGGAACTACCGTTATTTTTGACTTTAATTACGTTCAAATTGTCCTTGAAACTTGAAATATATTTACAACAGGTTTTTATTTTTGCATTTGTTTATTATTATTATTATTATTATTAACTAACAAAAGTAAAATAATAAATGCTTTTGATTAGTTAAAATAAATGCCATTTTTTCAATGTAATCTAATTTAAGCTAATCATAGTTGTTTTTTATCAAATTGTTTCTATTCTTGCACAATTTACAGACAACGTGACTATCATGAATTTTTAAATAATTAAAGTGAAAATATAATTAAAAATTCAAAAAATTAAATTAAATTATTAAAATTCCTCTTTCATATTTTTTCGTGATCAACTAAATGATACTTCCGGAGTTTGGTAAATCATGCATTCATTGATTCTTTAGTTTTCTCAAAAGTCCAGCTGAGTCCAGCAAGCTCACTTGCTATATTTTATCAATGTTTATAAAATCCTGATCTGGTACACCATTATTTGAAATGAATGATTATATTCATTTTACTCAATTTAGCTGTTATAAATAAGTGATAATTTTTTTTAAGAATATTGAGATGGTCAAGGGGAAAGCTTATTTTTATTTCGAATTTATAAAATTATTTTTTATTTAATTTATGATACTAATTAATCTTAATCAGATCTCTAATACAAAAAATTTGAGACAATATTTTAATCATGCCAATTGTTAAAGATAATCTATGGCAAATGTCACAGTTATTTGTTACACATTATTTGGTAAAATAAAGCCATTCTTTTCAAATAATGTAATATTAAAAGATCAAGATTTTATAAACATTGATAAAAAATAATTTATAATTCAATAACACATTTATTCATTCAGTTGAACCGGGACAATCTCTAACTATGTAAAACTTTCTAAAATAAAATCGCCTTGGCAATTATTTGTTTGCTTTCTCATTTTCTTATTGAGTTTGGTAAAAAATTACACCTTAATTCAATCAATGTTTTAAGAAAACAATAATTAATTTATATTTTTAAATGAAAATACAAAGTGAATCTATTAACTAAATAGTTTCCCATGCAAGCGCACTTGACTTTTATTATTTTTTGTGGAGGGATAGCCATATATTTTGTAGGCCATAGAATTCAGCATTTTTATCAAGCCTTTAATTTTTTTATTAGACTTGTTAGATTTCAGGCATTCCAGGTTAATTGCTTTATTATATGAATCCCTTTGCTAAAACTTTGTTACCCTTTCTTTATGCGTCTTGATTAGAGAAAAGATAAGATGTTTAGTCTATTTTCAAATCGAATAAAACAATAAGCAAATAAAATTGGTATAAATTTAGCCTTCTGCTTTGTATTTCTTATCGTTCATAAATGGCTAGACAAATATTGCAGACCTCTTTTGAAACCAATCCATAGGAAACAATATGATGAAGATCACTTTCCAAACAGAAATGTTGAAAAATATTTATTTAAGATTATTTTTATTGCTTGAATTGAGAAGAAGATAAAAATCCTTTTTTCCATTTTAATCTTAATATTGATTTTTGATGTTTTCTGTAGTTGTTAGTTAATTATGATTGTTTAATTTTAAGTATAAAAGCAAGCTCGTTTTCAAATATTTCAATAGAATAATAAGTTTCTTTTGCAAAGAAAAACTGATATTAATTTTGATGCAATGAATTCATTTTTGAGCCCAATTATTGTCTTTACAGTTTTGTTTAGCAATTGTTTCTTATTGAGTCAAACAAAAATCATTGGTAAGAGGAATATATTGGGATAATGTTAATAATTATTTAATTAACTTTTTTTTTAATTTCAATAGAAAACTTGATCGGTGAGGCAAATTTTTATAGTGGCGGCAAAAAACGTAAGTTATATTTTTAGTTATCTTAAAATTGTTTAATAAAAGTAACAGCTAATAATAAACTAGAACAAAAAAAATAATAATAATCAATGAAGATAGAAAAAATGTAATTTATAAAAAATATAAATAACCCTTTAATTAAATGCAAATAAAAATAATTTGGTAAAATGAAAATGCTGATTTATTCTAGCTAACTGTTCACAATACAACGACTGCCAAACATGTTTCGGAAACACCAAATGTGCCTACTGGTACTGCACCGATTCTAATGACGGTCAGCAAAAGTGAACTATTAAATTTCATCAATTAATTTTATTTACATAAATTAGCTTGGGATGGAAAAATGTTATGCCTTTTACCGGGAGATAAACGACCCACAAACCCATTTTGCAGTAACAAGTGGAAAAAATTGCTGAGACCTGATAGCTGTAAGTCAATAAATTTATTTTTATTAAATTGTTTAAAATGTTAACAATGGCGACTACCAAGGTACTGATATTCCAAAGAAAAATTTGGCCACAGCAACTACACGAAAACCGTAGCAATTACAAATCATTGACAACAAAATAAACTTCTACAACCAATATTCCTTTTAAAAAATAATAAATTTTAAAACTGTAAAAAAATTTATTCATAAATGATCTTTCAGAAAAATTATTAAAACATTGTCTCTATTAAATAAAATATTTTCACAAAATGATAAATTGATAATGAAAAATCAACAATTAAGCAAATTTTGTCTGTTAAGGCCAGAAAGATTAAATTCTAGTATAAATTTTGCTCAAATCAAGTTGTTATTTAGAAAATAAGTTTTTGATTACATTTTTAACAAAGCTAAATTAAAGTTGTTACGAGTGATCATCAGCATCTTATTAAATTCTAGAATTTTTATTAATAAAATCATAACCTATAAGAGTAACCTAACAAACTTTTTATTTACATCTTAAGGTGCTACAGTCAATAATGGATCAACGTTTAAACCACCACAACAAAATATTTCAACTTCTAAATTGAGAGAAACAACAATGTATAAACAAACTATATATAATAAAAAGATATAACTATAATGACTACACCAAATTCAACATCCTCTACTACCATACCTACTATCACCACCCAAAATTCAACACCCTCTACCACCCCAAATTCAACACCCTCTACCACCCCAAATTCAACACCATCCACCACCCCAAATTCAACACCCCCTACCACACCAAATTCAACGCCCTCTACCATCCCAAATTCAACACCCTCTACCACCCCAAATTCAACACCCTCTACCACCCCAAATTCAACACCCTCTACTATCATACCAACCATTACCACACTAGACTCAAAATCGTCTTCTGAAATATCAAAAATAACTATTACAATAGCAGCAAATTCAAAATCAACAAATTACCATCCAAGATCAACACTCTTTTCAAAAACTACCATATTAAGTTCAAATCCTTCTTTACACACTGAGATCACTTTCACTTCAAAATTAAACAAAATATCAACCATAACAAGTCCAACAATAGACACATCTATGCTTCCCACCAATGAGACAATGCCTAGTATAAATAATATAAAATGCTAATGTGTACATGAAACAAAATGACGCTAACCTGACAGTTTAAAAATTCAGAAATTTATATCAAAATTTCTCTCAAGTATATTTTTGAGTGTCAAATTTGTTTCATTAAGCACATTTATTAATTATTCTTTAAATTGAATAAAAATTCTTTTATTAATTTTTTAGATAACTATCAGGAACATTCTCCTGAATAGAGAGGAAATCTAACAGGATGGGCAATTACTGGAATCAATATCGGTGTTATTGCAATAATAGGTGTACTTGTTGGTAAGCTTATCACGTATATTTTTACAAAATATTTTCATAATTTTAAATTAGCCCAATATTTACAAATATTAGATTGAAAATCAAAAATGATCATATTTAATTCATAACTTAGTGTAATAACGCACTAATTCTAATTGGTTATTATTTAATCACGAGTATTGTTATATTTTATCAAGTTGATAACTCTTGCAGCAAACATTTCCATCAATATTTTTGATAAATGTTGCCCATTAAAAATGAACGATATGTAGACATTTAGATCTAGGCTTTGAGCAAGTATTAATCAGATAGTTATGAAAAAAGGTAAAATATTTGACACAAACAAAGTTAATTTAGGGAAAATTCTTTGATTTTAAGAAATTAGTATTATTATTATTTATCTAATAATTATAAAAAGCATAGAAATCTAGAAATATAAGCAAAAACTTCATTGTAAGATTAATTAAATTTTAAAATTTGTAACATCGAAGATCCCATTAAAAAACAATTAATATTTTCTACAAAATTGATTTTATTTTTATTGCTAAATTTCATTTAAACTAATTTATACAAGGTGAATTTGTGGTTTTGTATGTTTGGTGAATAAGAAACAAAAATATACTTCAATAAATGTCATTCTTTATATTTTCTTCTAATTTACATTCACGTAATAAACTGTTGATCCATACTTTTATATATTTATCGATTTTTATCTTCTGAATACTATTATTCTTCACTACATTTACGATGTATAAAGTTGGGAAAAGAGCAAAACAAACCCTATTTTATTTGTTGTTGTTTTGTTTGTTTCGTAATTTTATAAATCGTAAAGCGCCAATAAACTAACTTTAACCACAATATTATTTTTATGTTATCCCGGTCGCTATATTATATTATAAAATATCGAGCCCTAGATTAAATGTCACAACCAATTTATTATCTCATAATGTGAACATGCAATTCAAAATTTGTATGGAATATATTTCCATTTAATAAAATTCTAGATATGATTCTATTTAAACATTAGCTGATATAAGTACTTCTCTTTTTATTTTTCATCTAATTCCGATTTTAATTATAAAATTCTGTGCTTGTTCCTTTAGCCAACAAATTTCAAAATAATAAAATTATTTATTTTTAAGTCAAGTCCTCTCATACACGCATAAATGTAACTAAACTAGAAAACAAATAACAGAACAAATATTAAAATGGTAGATAAAACAAATAAAGAAGTTATTAAAAAAAAGTGTTTTAGTCAATCAAAGAAGTGAGATTGAATATACAGGATCATTTGTCAATAAACTAAATTCACTTACCAAAAAATGAGTATAAGATCGACCAAGTTAAAAAATTAAAACATCGCAATATTAGGCAACAGAGTATGAAGTACCCATATAAGAAATTATTGTATTTTGTTTTTAATTTAACCCTGGCTGCCGGCTTTGTTTGGCAAGTGTCAAGAATTTGGAAACTTTATTTTAATTATCCAACCATGGTTACTATTCAGACAAAATTTGACGAGGCCAGAAGGCCATTGCCGGCGATAACCCTGTGCACTACACCCTTTGAAGAATTTGACGGTCAGAATACTACAGACATTTTCAATAGATATTCTGGAATATTCAGAGAAATGTTCAGCGCAATAAATCTGCTTGGTGGTGGTGGTGGCGGCGGTGGTGGTGGTGGTGTCGGAAAAAAGCTATTAAAGGAAGAATACCTTGCTAGCGCAATTTACACAATAAGCTGGACTCGTTATTGCATTACCATCAATACTAATAAAGAAGGTAAACAAATTAATTTAAGTTATCATTAGCTGCTTGCCGTTCGACTGGGTCTACTTAAAATTGAATGTTCATTTGACTAATCAATTAAATCGCTTGTTATCTTAATTGTAAATCTATAGCTTTCGGATAGTAATGTGGCTTTTGAATGTTTTTATTTGAATGATCAAGATAAAATCTTTAATGTAAATATTTTTCAAATACAGCAAGATTAATTATGAAAGATGAGGATTGGCTTTACATTAAAATAAATACATTTGGGATAAACAATCGGTGGTGGCTGTATTTGCACGATCAAAACGAAATACCAACCAGCCATGAATTAACAGGCTCAATCATAAATAAGAACGATTACAACATGATAACTTGGAAGGTGACCGAGTTCAAATTATTGGAGAGCCCGTACGCAACAAATTGTATAAATTACAAACTGTCGACGCCATTCATTTCGAGGAAAGACTGTTTTCGGCGGTGCAAAATTGAAGTGATGCTTGCAAAAATTGGTGCTGTCTTACATGGCGTGGATATCCGAAAAGGTGAAGAGTTTCATATGGGCAGTTTGAAAGAAATCCCGAAAACATGGACCATTAACTTCACTGACATTTGTAACGGAAAGTGTCCCCATTATGACTGTCTCATTTACAACTATGAGCCAGTATATTTGGCAACTGACAAAAATCAAAATTTTACCTGGTTCGATTTGCAGATGCCCACACAGCCGGAAACCGCTTTTATACATGAGCCTCGATTTGAGCTAGTTGAATTTGTCTGCTATTTGGCCTCGACAGTCAGCATGTGGTTTGGTTTATCCTTCTATTCTATCTATTACGTTTTTAGCACTTGTTACAATCGCATAAATAAACCAGCATAAATGAATATTAAAATAAATACTGGGCCAAATTTAAGTAAAGAGAATCACTAAAACCTTAGAATATAAAATACCTTTTAATTTAAATTAATTAAATTAGCATCTTAACATTTACATGAGCTCTTGATTAAATGTCACAATCGAATTATTATTTCACCATGTCAAATTTACATGCATTTTAACATATATATGAAAAATATTTCCATTTAATTAAATTCTAGATATGATTAATATTTTTCTATTTATACATTAACTCATATATGGACTTAAATTCTCTTGTTAATTTTTTCATTATATTCCGGTTTTAATTAAAAAATTCTGTGCATGTTCCTTTAGCCAAAAGATTGAAAACTCATTAAAACTATTTTCAAACCAAGTACTCTAATATATTTGTAACAAACCTAGAAAACAAATATAAGAAATGATATTTAAATTGTATCTAACCGAAATCTATAAAATAACCGAAATGTACCGAGTATAAGATTAGCAGATTTAAAAATCAAAACACAATAATATCAGTCAACAGAGGATGAAGTACCCATATAAGAAATTATTGTATATTGTTTTTAATTTAATCCTGGTTACCGGCTTCGTTTGGCAAATGTCCAGAATTTGGAACCTTTATTACATTTATCCGACCATGGTCACTATTGAGACAAAATTTGTTAGCCCCAGAAGACCAGTGCCGGCGATAACCCTGTGCACTACACCCTTTGGTGTATTTGACGGTCAGAATACTACAGACATTTTCAATAGATAAATATTCCGGAATATTCAGAGAAATGTTCCATAGAACTAATTGGTGGTGGAGTTGAAAAGTCTTTAAAGGAATAATATCTTGTTAGTTCAATTACCACAATAAGCTGGAATCGTTATTGCATTACCATCAATACCAATAAAACAGGTAAACTAATAAATTTAAGTTATTATCAACTGTTAGCCATTTGGCTGTAGTGCCTGAAATTTGACTGAAAATCAAGTCATTTGTTATCTAAATTGTGAATCTAGAGCTATCTTGGCAGTAATGTTGCTCTTGAATGTTATAATTTGATCAATGATCAATATAAAATGTTATATATATTTTTCAAATATAGCAAAATTAATTATGGAAAATGGGCATTGGCTTTACATTAGAAATTCTAATTTAGGATAAATACATTAGGGTCAAATAAAATGTGGTGGCTTTACTTCCACATAAAATAGATTATTTGGTTTTTAGACTATGTTATAGTTGTTTGGTTAAAGCTCATAGATGTCAAGTTAAAATAACTGCAAATCACATTTCAACAACAGATTGGCTTAAAATTTTATTCATTAAATAAAACACTTAAAGATTTAAAATAAATATGCAACAAATTTTTTATAAACATTGAAAATTTTTAAAAACCAAATATTTTTATCTGAACACAAATACTCTTAATTACTTAGATAACTAATTTGACAAAAAAATAAAATTACCACTGCATTGGGTGTCAACCTGTAATTCAAAGTAGTGTTGCAAAAGAGAGTCAATAGAATTATTCCTTCAAAGTGTTACAGAAAGTCATCTATGAAAGAGTCAATGTTAAGAGTAAACTTCCAGTATTTACAAAAATTTTAAATTTACTGAACATTTACCACTCTTTCAATGTTTTTGAGCGCATCTTTTGAATAATTGAAATTAATATTAATATATTTGATAAAATCAAGAATTATATTTAAAAGCACAAAACAGTATTAGTTTCACATCAATAAACTTATATTGATCTAAAAAGGTTTGATTGAATAACGAAGCATTTACAAATTCTTCAGATTAATAAAGATTTAATGCTTGATCAATGTTGTAATCTAATCTTTTTATGATATTCACTGCTTTTTTAGTGACTTATTCTTCGCAAAATTCAACAAATCATTGAATTAATTGATAATATCGTATTGTTTTTAAACAGATTTTTGACAAATTAACAGTATTTTAATTTGAGAAATTATTTAGTTATCATTATAAAATTTATAAATTATCTAGAAGTATTTTTAAAATCATCTGAAAGAAAATTGTGAACAGTAGTCAATGTAATTAACTAAAGAAATTAATAAATTCTATCAAAATTATACAAGTTAAATCAATACAAAGTCAATAATTACAATTCATCTTTTGATGTGATCTGGTCTTTGAGGCTATCCAGTCCACTTATAACTGTGTCCTTAACTTCCTCGAAAAGAAGCCTGATATTCGCCAGTTCCCGATTCAATTCGCTAATCATCTCTTCTTGCTTGGTCAAATTCATCGACACGGAGTCCAGTTTATCCTTGACGAAACTGAGACTTATAATAGCTTGCTGTTTCAACAATTCTTCCATGTTGTCATTTTTGTCAAATGAGTGCAGTCTATCGATTTCATCCAGGTACAACCTGATAGCCGTCTTAATACTTTTAATATGGTTCTTAATATCTTCAATTGCTTTTCTGTTCTTGGCAAGTTCTGACTCAACTCCATTATTTACCAAATGTATTTAAGGCTAAAATATTCATGATTCAAACAAATGGAAAAAGGATTTAGGCTAAACTCACCCATTATAACAATTACAATCAAGGAAAATACCAGTGAATTCATTTTTCGAGAGTTATTTATTAATTAATTAATTTTTAAACAATTTGTTTGAAACAAAGGATAGACTGAAATAACCGTTGAATCAGTTTTACTGTAAATTAATATTAGTTTTCATTTTGCCATTTGATTCCCGGATCAAATTTAATACATTGGCCTGGAAAATATCAAGTAATAAGAGATGAGCAATGACTATTGTTTAAATTATGATATAATAAGATGAACATAATATTTATCTAACTAATTACAGTTTAAAAATAGCTTGAACATTTAGTTTTGTTTATTATAATTGACCCTTCAATATTGCATTTTCAATTTCAATTAGCTTTAATCGGTGGCCCATATACCAGATCCAGTTAATATGTGAACCTCTCATTGAAGGGAAAATTTCTCATTATTAAGTCTCTTTTCTTGTTA
>JAQIWP010002331.1:0-11286 GCA_034695525.1 Euzetes globulus
GAGAGAGAGAGAGAGAGAGAGAGAGAGAGAGGAGAGAGATTTGATTATAGGTTTTATATAAGTATGTGTGGAGTCATCAAAATTTGAAATTCACTGAAAAATTTCTTTAAAATTACTATAATTTAAAAACTTGTCGGACTGTCATCTAATGTTATTCAATCTTTGTTCATGGGCATATTTAGTTCTGTTTCTTATGGTACAGTTCTTAATGTTTGAGCGAAAGTGCAAAAAGTTTTTTTTAATAAAAATTTGAATTCGATTAACATTACAATAGCAGTGAAACGTTAGCTGTGTTTACATGAAATGCTAACATAATGGCAATGCATGTGACAGTTGTTTGGCTCACATAAACTTTTGATGGATTTCGGTGTAGGCGTTATGCAAATCGTGGACACAGAGCGATCAGCTCAGGAGACCCTGCAATGAGGGGATGACAGTCCTGTTGGGAGTTGTGGGGGGACTCGGACTCAACTTTTTTGAGAACACGTACTTTTGAAAGACAGAAAAGAACAAGTTATTTTTGATATTTTATAATATATATACTTTTCTAATAAAACTAAACTTGTTAATTTTCAAATTATTTAAATTTTAGTTTGAAACTTTCATTATGAAGATTTTATATGTTTTACTTGTTTAAACTATTTGATTAAATCTATTAGGAAATAGGTTCGTAGATAAAAACATTTTTACTAAAAATATTGAGGGGTTTGAGACCAAATTATATACTCATTTGAATAGAAATTTAAGTTTAAAAAATAAAATAAATTCGATATACAGTAGTGAAGGCCACGAGTATTGAGTAGTTGTGGAGAACTATTTATGGGTCAATCCTATTGTTAAAAAAAAGTTGGACAATAGGGTCAGTCGCGTGGGCTCAGGAACAGGACCAGAATTGAGGCTTTTCAACGCTCATGTCCTGTCCTCTACTTATTTGTCTCGAATATTGTTTAGTATTTTATATTTGGAATAGAATTCAGAATTTTCTCGTTTACTGTTCGAAAGGGAGACAAAAATTTTGTTTTGTTGTGTTCTGATTGCACTCCAGGTCTGGTAGAGATATGGTATGGAAAGCAGCTGTTATAGCACTGGTCGCTCCAGCAAAGGAAAGGGGGGTATAAGTGCCGTCTATATATGCAATCCATGACCAATACTGTAATAACTGTAGTGACCCCCACTCCCCCCGCTTACACCTCAGCTGTCCAAAGCTGACCCGACGACTGGCATTCACTCTCTATGTCTGCGCTTTCTCTGTATATGAGTTTTGAAATTTTATTATTTTTGGGCGAATTTAGCTTTCACTTTTTTGGGTGGGTTTTCTATTAGCCCACACTTTTGTGTTAAGTCCACAACATTGAAGTGCTATCAGAAGTGAGGTCCAACAGTCCATATGCCAGTCTGACACCAGTCCAGTGCTAGTCGACAATAATTCATAGCATTTGCATTCATAGTAATATTCATAACGTGTGGGAGTATTGCTATTATAATATACTTTTGATTTTCGGGATTCTCCAAAATTTTAAGCACTTTATACTTCTGTTTGTCTGTTAAATACTCGGGTTATATGACTCTTATATCCACTGAAAAGGTATGTAATGTTTTACACTGAATGACAATCAATGGTTGAGTTTAATCGTCTGTTTTTCAACACACTCTTATCTGTTTCCTGTTTATTGTGTTTTGTCAACACAATCGACCACTAATTCTCTGTTAATATCCATCTAAAAGCATATATTTCTCTCAAGTCTATTGAATTATCACATAATTCATAACGAATTTTCATTAACAGAATTTTAATGTGATATTAATCCTAAATTCAATCCAGTAATGAAAAAAGTTTTGTTATCTGAAAGTTCACAGATTTTTCTGATGTATTTCTGATTGACATTTATGTCTGTGTCTAATTGACACTAAAAATATTATTTCTCAATCAAAATTTTTGAATATTCTTTTATAAATGTGTTTTTGTAAAGTATTTACTTGATCATTCAAAGAAATCGATCGCTAAATATAGAAGAAATAGTTGAAAAATATTTTGCAGATTTTTAATGAATAATTTTGCAATTACCCCCTGGGGTTTTTTGTTTGTTAAAATAGACCTCATCAGTCTGAGCCATTGTACTCAAGCTGTGAAGTAGTATCGATAGGACAGGAAGTTCTCTGTTTCTAATAAAATAAATTCAATGTCTATGACTAACACTGGAAAACATATTTCTTGAGTTTGATCTGAATTTCTATGTCATCTTCGTTGATACTGGTGGTCAAATGCACACTCCATTGCCAACTATGCCATTTGCCAGACCATTACTCCAGTAATGGTCATTAAACTGGATTTCTGACCAAATTTGAAGCAAAGTTTCGCTTTTCTAAAAGAACCAAAAGAATAATTTATTGTAATTTTATGATAAAAATGATGTCTTCGTTTTCGCTGTTTTTTGTCGTTTGACTTTCAATCTGTACAATCTGTATATTATTATAACAGGAATTTTTCGATCAAACATTCCGAACATATTTTGTATAAAAAAGCAGATAAATGGCAATAAATTGCCAATTCTTTCACTTATTCTGATCTCATTTGCTTATCGTTTAGACCAGAATTTCACTGTTTGTTTGCACAGATATCAGTGTTATTCTCATTTTCTTCATTTTTTCACTATTTTTCACAATACAGTGACAACCTTTTTGCTCGTTTATGTTATGCTCTGTTTTCACATAATATTATTGTTTAACTTATCTTATCGTTCGGACAATAATTTTTGAGTCAAACAAACATTTTTCATGCGATTTATGAGATGAAAGAGAGAATTGATTCAAATAGGAAACTGTTTCACTCATTCATTGATGCAATTTATGCAAATTCAATCGATTTCTCTATTTCTTCATTTCTTCTTCTTTTTTTGCTAGTATCTTAACCCAATTTTTGAACAAAATTAGATTTTTTATTCAATGTTTTTGAAAGATAGTGACCGCCATTTTATTAAACTCAGGCAAATATTTGAAAGTGATATCAAACGGAGAGCATTGTTGAAACTGAAGTGAAAATGCATTGAATTATATATGCCTTTAAAGTATAGGTCACAGACATAACAGTGCGGATCTATTGGAATAGTGGGGGAGACTCTGGAAACAGCGAATAGTGTTTTGCTTTTAGTGCTCTCACTGTTTGCCATCAAATGCTTTCATAAAATTATGTAAAATAAAAGTGAAGGGAAATCATCTCTATTACAAAACATTGGTATTCAAAATGAAATATTTTAATTTCTTCCTTCAAAATTGCATTTCCAATGAGACGATTGCAATCGATTTTAATTACGACTAATTGAAATATTTTTTGAGTTTTAAGTTTAACGTTGAAAAGAAAACTAAATGTTTGGCAAAATTGTCTATATTTTGGTTAATGAAGTGATTTCTTAGGAAAAAAATGCATAAAATGCCTGAAAATCGTGCCATTTGACGAAATGTTGCCGTATTTTGGTATTGAAAAGTGATTTCAACACAATTGTGCTAGCACACAAATGTATGCAAAAATGATAAATACGATGATAGGCGTATTGCGTGTAACTTTGCTAGTGCACGCAAATCGCGCCGTCAAAGCACAGGCCAATGCAAGAGAATGGACAGAACCAGTGTATATCAATATTAAAATAAAATGAGGAAAATTCATATTTTTATTGTAGTTTTTAACAGAAATACATATTTTCTCTCTTTATATATTCATTTCTACCTTTAATGCAAACACAATATCATAAATGTATTGAATGAAAAAAATAACGATTGTGTGCAGTCTTTTGAGTGATTATGTGCTGTGCAGAGTATATTACATTAAATTTCATGTCTTTCTTTCTTTTCAATTTTTTCACCTCAATATTCATTTGAATTATTTTACTCATTTTTATCTGACGACCAAGATGGTCTAATTTGAACAAGATGCTTAAAAATTCAGTATTTAATAAAAATTGAAATACCAAGCTGTATTATGAATTATGTTCTGAGTTGTGATAATATGAAGAAAGTGCTAAACTGTTTCTATTAGCCTGAACATGGCCATTACTTAATTTAATTTGGTTCGTTTTTTCCAATGAATATTCAATATTATAGATGTTTTGCAGTTTGTTTTGCTTTGTTAACCGATAACTACAAACATGTGTAGAGGAAGACCACAAATCTAGTGTTGGTTTTCTATTTTAGTAGTGATTCCTATAATTTAGTCGATCAGAAGAAACAATCAAATCGATTATCAAAACCAGTGCTCTGTTTAATAGATCGATCAATGAGAGGAACAGACAGTTTTCAAATGAAAGCTATGCATTTGAACTCTATTTATAGCAAAAATAGTAGCTTTCAATTGATTTTTTTGATTCAATTTATTTTTCTGATTCAACAATAATTATCATATAATAACATATGAAATATTTATATTTTTATCTCTTTGTTTTAGCATAATTTGATTGATCATTTAATATCTGAAAACTCGGTTTGGGTTTAATAATTATTTAATGATTTTTTTAGTAAGAGATATAAAATATGATAAAATTGTCTCAAATGAGCGCTTATTTATGTTAATGAATATAATTTTGATTATACGCTGAGAACTAACTATTGATAGATTGATATCTAATTCCAATGCAATTTATTTGCAAAATTAATTCACATTAATATATCAAAAGCTTACAAATCAATTAATGGTTTAATTTTGTTATTGGATTCACAAAACTAGGGGACAATGGCATCGATGCGGGCAGAAGACGAGGCAAATGCAAATGGTTTAACGTAGCCAAAGGATGGGGTTTCATAACTCCGGTCGATGGGGGACCCGATGTCTTTGTACATCAAGTAAGACATATTTCCTAATTATCTTATAAGTGAATAAGTCTTTCACTCGTTTTTTGCTGACATATTTGTGCGCGAATCAAATGTAAATCAATTATTCTAACGAATTGATGCCCGAATCTTAGGGTTAAGTCATTTTTGAAACATTTTTCTATAGACTTGTTGTAAAGCAGTTGAAAAACAGAAACAACTTAAAGAAAAACTAAAGCAAAGCAAAGATACAGAAAAATCTAATTGAATAAAGTATTTTCAGATGAAATGAAGAAAAAACTTTATATACAAACATGTGTTTACTCATTGTGTGTGTGTGTGTGTTGTATGCGAACACCGGTATCTCAATTCTTATATCAATTCTTCAAATGATATTCTCGTATATACTCTACTGTAATGTCAATAGAAAAGAGATGAGAAACGAAAAAAGTATAGAATCTCTTGAAAATAAGTTTAAGGGTATATAATGTTAGAGACAAATGCAAACAATGACCAGATTTAAGACAAACTCAATCGACAATTGGGAAATGAATGGACAGTAAAACAGACACATCTCTCTGTAGAGCACAGGCATAACTAGTCAAAACTGAAATAGGGCTTTGGCCATAGGCGCGCACACACATCCTATTTGATTCATTCCCATTTTGATTATTATTTTAGAACATAAATACAATATTATTGATTGAATGCAATGATCGGTGTGACCAAGTATGTTCAAAATGAAAAACATCCTTAATTTTCCAATTCAGCTATACTATTTTGTTCAAACTAGTTTGAGGCAGGGCAAAAATAAATGTAGACAAAATATGCATTTGAATGCAATTTTAATTTGTTATCAATTTGTTATAATACAATATGATTTGGAGACTGTGTTCGTCTATATTTTTTTTAATTCATGCAGTACATAAAATTATTTCCCTTAGGAATTGACTTTTGCTGTGCTAGAATATACTCAATATTAGTGATGTGTGGCACTGGCACTGGTCCTTTCCAATGCTGAATGTGTTTTCGAATTGCAATTTGAAACAAACAGTGATTTAACGCCGAGTAAACCTAAAACTCTTAACAATTTGCTAATTCAATCGCTTCACTCAAAAAGTAGGTATGACTAGTCTGAGCAGCTCTTAAAACTACCGCATAAGTCACGAATTAAGAGCATTGGAAAGCCATTTCAGTGAACATCTTTATACTATTCGATTGCAGCTAGATTCCTATCCAAGATAATTCAATCATTTTCCTCATAATTTTACGAATTGCACATATTCATGTTAATTTTCAACTTGGTAGATCCTTTTTATACTGTCAGTTTTGAGATTTTTTAACAGTAATTCTTAGTTATTTTAAACTTAATATAGTTTAGATACGGTCCGAATTTGTTAAAATTTAGTTCAAACTAATCCTAGTTCAGTTGAAATTAAGTTTTTTTTGTTTAATTGTCTAGATAATTTTGTTATTGGCTTGGTAGAATTTTCAATGTGGTGAATTATATTTGTTTTGTATGATGTAGTGAATTTCTAAATTACGTACTGTTTGAATGAAGCCAAAGAGAGAGAGAGAGAAAGACCACTAAACAATATTTGTATTTTCTATTCTTGCTTGTTATTTATAACGAAGGGGCAGCTGTTTTCTACTCATTCTTAGTTTGCATTTTATGCCCAGAAATAGATTCAAAAATAATGATCGAAACGAAAAAATAATTTAGTTTTTGTTTCATTCATCTAATTATAGCTCAATATCCAGTTATATATATTATTTTGAATCATTCTTTGCTCATTTTATTGCAGTTGAGAGGAGAAATGTTGCTCTTCTTCTTCTGAACTGAAAGTATGTGTGCAAGTAGAGTTTAATTTGATTCATTACATTGCGCGCCTATTTTGTGATGTAAGCGTTTGGCATAACATTCAGGTAAATGAAATCAATGAGAAACAGAAGCACAACATTGACCTGATATGTAGTGGTCATTAACATGACTTTGGGCTCTTGCACGACCTTGGCGATCGGCTGAGCGGTTCTAACACAGCACTACAGTGTTGTCTCGCCATCACTACTGATCTCTATTCTTATTTGGCACACGAATAGATCGATATTATGAATAACAGACAAATGATTGTGAGTGCGGGGGAGAGACCAGACGGCATACACCACTCTGAACAGCCAGAGTAATGGCTATAACTGTTAGAGCACAACAACTATAGAATACTCAAATCTATTGACTAATACCTAATACCATATGAAATATCAGTGACTTGTAGTCTGTTTTCAATGTCTGAAAAATATTCGAAGCACTGCATCAACTGCTTGATAAAAATGCATTTTCCTAACCTCTCCTCTATTATCATTTGCTATGCTATGTATGCTATGCTCTCATCTCATACCAGATCCCAAAACTGAAAAACTTTTCCATTATATTTATTATTATTATTCTCTATTTTGTTATTGAATTTTTAAAACACACTCTTCTTATAAGAAGTTTTTCCATTCAATCTATTCTATGCATTAAATAAAAACTCCACTCCTCTCTGACTCATCCCCATTGATATAAAGTGACTGACCATATATCAGATGAACAGTAGAGCTACAGTTCAGTTTGAATTGTGTTTTTCTTCACTTCTCTTTTGGTTCGTGCAATCATTAAAATTTAATATATCGTAAGACTCTCTACAATAATATCACTTCAGATAACTTCCAACAAATCGTTAAAAAAATCATAAATTGTTATAAACTTGAAGTTTGAGAGAAAATAATGTTTCTACTAATATCACTGCAGACTTACAATTCCCCAAATCATTCAACTATTTATTATAGTTTATTTACTCAATCTATTAAATTAAGATGATTGAAATCCACTAATTAATTGGTTACCTTTTCCTCACTTATATTAATTTAGTTTATCTAGTGATCTTAGTTGCAATATTTGTAAGTTTAGTTTTCTTACCTTTAAAATGATACTCCATTTTCAGAACCAATTATTGTTAAAAAAGAGATGTATATAAAGAAGTTTTCATTTAGTGATATATTTGTTGAAGAAGAGTATAGAAAAGTTGATTGCATAGTATAGAACTGTAAAGTATTTGAACCTTGTTAAAACTGATATCAAATAAACAAATAAAGAAAGTCAAAATAAAGTAGAATTGATGATAGAAGATAACACTGAGTTAAGGGTATATCAAAATATTTGAGGGCTATAAAGCAGATTTGAGGGGGGTCGTCTTTCACAGATCAATTTTTTCAATTAACTTCAGGGGGTTCAGGCATTGAAGCTATCCTTTGAACATCTCTTTTTTTATTTCGTGCACAATTTCTGCCAATTTAAGTCATCTCAAGTCGTTCACGATTTTGCAGCTCAACGTTCATTTTCTTGACTCAGTCTGTGCTCAGCCTTCCTTTTCTGCTCTAAAATTCTTTAACAAATTATCTGAAACTCTCTTTCATCTCTTTACTACTCTTTTTCCATTTTATTCTGAGCTTCAAGTAAAAGGTCTCTCTCTATCCCTCTCCCCCTTTCCTTCTCACTCACTCACTCACTCACTCTCTCAGTTGTTTCTGAAGAAATTTTAGCTGAAATTCTCATATTATATATTAGAGTAAAGAACTCGAAAGAGAATAAAAGCAATGAAAAAATCGGAACTTTCAGTGCCTGTGCTTTGAGAGGCGTTTCCATCGAACGATAGTATTAATTGATTTAAACGCACGACTCTTATCATAATATCTCATTTATATTTGATATATAAGGAGACTATAATTTTTAAATATAATTAACTGTAAAACATTTCACGACTTGAAGTGATAAGAAAAGCGATAGAATTATAGGAACTGAATATCAAACTGAATGACAGTTTTGTCTCCGCCTCTGCTTTGGCTTCGAATAAAAACTTCTAAACTTAATAAGATTTTTAGAGCAAAATAAAGTTTTTTTTCTCTTCTACTCCGCTGTTGTGTAATGGCTTAGCACAGAGTCGTGTGACAGATGAGACAGGCGCTGGTATTTGTATTTCAAAAAATATATTTTCCTTTAGAGCAGAGTCATAGTGTAGGCCACCAGAGTATAAGCCCTAACTGGATGGCAATTTTTATTAAAGTCGAGTCCAATATTTATGACGATATTAAAAGTAAAACTCATATATTATTAGGTTATTCTCTCTTTTATACCTTAAAGACATTGTTCTATATACTGACAACTACAATGATGACCAAGATCCTTAATTTCTATTAAGATTTTTTTTGCAAATTTTTATTCAAAATAATAATTATCAATACATTTTTTGTGTCATGGTCAGTCATCAACATATTTAAAAAATATTATTAAATATTTTATTTATTTGCAAAATTATTTCATTAATGACAAAAATAATTGATCGATGTACTAGTGCGTTTTGATTCCGATCATAATTAAGCGTTAAAGTATGAAAATTGATTGGAAAGTTTGCGATACCTTTGGGTCAGTTGTGTTCAATTGCTGTAAAAATATCGAAATATGGAGTAAATATCAGATATGAAAGTATATATTTTGCAGCCAATGTAATCAAACTGAGCAGAAAAGAGATACAGTTATGCTTTATAGCCGTTTGGGCCAAACATATAATAGTGGCTCACAATTGCTATTAGCTACTAATGCAATAAAAGATTGTTTAAAAGAATTCCCTGATTATATCTGAAAATTCACTGAACATTAAAGAATTGAATATTAATTTTGGGAATAATAACGTCAAATATTGTCAAAAAAAAGTATATTTATTTTATTAGTAATTTGAATAAGTTTTTCACACATTTTTGTTTATCAACAAAATGAGTAAAAACTCTGAATCTTGAATAGAAATATAAAATTCATATATCAATAAAAAAAAGGGGTCAATTGATATGTTTAGAAAACTTGACCAGGAAATCTTATTCAGGGACTTATATATTCATTTTAAATATGTACTATTTATATGAAACATAATCTGGAGTCAAATAATATAACTTGGAGAAAAACCTTTCAATCAATTTTTTCTTGCATAAGTACTTATAATTCACCATTATAGAAATATATTTTCAAAATATAATTTAGCAATAATATTATTCTGTACTATGTTTTCTTTTAAACAGATTGTTATATTGAACCTTTATGCTGACCTAATTGTATTTGCCAAGAAGGCATTTAGATTTAATCAAAAATAAGTCTGTCTCGTACTAACACAATAATAATGGCCTTTTGTCAAGAATATCAAAAATTTATTTCATATTTTCACTGTAGTCACGGTTCCAGACAATTGCTTGAACTGGACATTAAAACCTCCAGTTTGTGAGAATTTTAGCGAATCATAAAACAAAGTTAAAAAACTAAACATGAGTCATTTCTAAATAATAATAAAGGAAAAAAATTCTGTTGTTTAAAAAATCTTCATCTCTGGCGCATCATTTAACATTCCCGTCTATGGGATTTACAGCAAACTCTATGGGACTAATTTGACCCAAGTTAACCTTCACCACATATGACCTTGAACTCATTTTACGACACAAGATTTATTTATTTTCTAAGGTCAAGTTCAAGGTAAAGGTAAAGAAGACCAAGAAGGTATTAAACTAAATGTTGTCTTTTGTAACAAAAAAGAAACCGAAATCAATCATTTCAATAGCTTATTGAATGAAGGTTGCCTAGTACATTGTGGTGAGCCATGTGTCCAATTTTGCTTCGATTTTTCCTACGATAAATCCCATCCAATTCACCAAGATTACATGTGCGCCTCGAGAACAATCAGATTTCAAAAACGAGACGACACTTATATCCAATACAATTACTCGGCAAAAATGGTTTTCATTGAACTAATTATTAGTAGGTGAATAGCCGAATTGGACCCAGGGAATTTCCCTTTTTTCGAATATAAGTGAGATACTATCATGCTAAATACCACTTTGCTTATTAAACTAGATACACCACCTTGCTACTATCAGCATACTAAATCCCTTGATAATTATGTTAGTACCACCAACTGCCAACATGCTAATATTAAAAAATTAAAACAAGTTGAATAAAAAAATTTATTAAAATTCAATTAAAATTACAAAATTATCCTGTTTTAATCCAACCCCATTTTAATCCAGCATAATGGGATTGAAGGAGCAACCAGGCTCCCCTATTTGGGAGATAGGGTTTAAACCCATGCGCTCTTCCTATGAACTGGGGTCTCAAGCGCACCCCCTGGTTAAACTCCAGTTCCTCCTTGGCTATAGCCAAACCAGGGAGGATTAAAATATGGCAATTTGGAAGGAAAACGTCGAGCTCTACATTAAGGAAATGAATTACATTAATGGAAGGTCTCCAGCATATTGGAAAGGAGCTGGAGATCCCTATGGGACAGTTCCGGAATACACCCTTCGCATCCATCCACTCCATGGTGACCCTATCATCGATTGTCAGATCGATGAACGGAATGGTTGGCATCGATGATGGAGGAAATGGAGGCCCATATGGATTGCGGCAGAAGGGGC
>JAQIWP010002332.1:0-11284 GCA_034695525.1 Euzetes globulus
TAATTCTCAAATAAGATAACAAGGTGTAATAAGTTTGTTGATCAAAAACTCTTTGAATATCTTGCCTTTCGTTTCATAGCATTGATTGTATGTAACAAACATTTATGATATCAAACAACTGATAATTAATAACTGGATTTGTATTCAATTCTTTTATTAAAGTCTGTCCTTATATGAAATCTACTAAAATTGAATGAGGTCATCCTCTGACTGAACTTGATGAATTTCGGGAATATGCTGAAGATACTGAGTAAGCCATTCATGTTGTAATACCTGGATTATTGTAATCCTTCTTCTTGGATCATCAGTCATATTCATAATCAACCTTTCGTAAGGTAGGACAGGGCCTCTTTGCCAGATTCGTGAAACAAATTCATTGGCGGACCTGATTTGTCCGGTCAGGGCATATGCCAAACATAAAGCCAGTGAATAGACATCTGTGGGCCGAGACTTGAATTCTCTCCAATTCCTTTTTTGCACTTCGGGTGCACTCAAGTAGTGATAGTATGGCATCGGACCCAATGACTGAATGAAGTCGTCATTGAAGTCCATTCCTTGGCGCCCATCTCTTGTGTCATATATAAGACTCTCTTCAAAATCAGTCAATTTGTAAATAATGTTCTGTCCTCTAATCACTTTGTATAATATATTCCTAGGCGATAGTGCCATATGTGCGACAACCAATGATGTAGCCCCAGGTCCTCTGATATTATAGTGTAAATATTCGAGACCCCTGGCAACCTGAGTAAACCAATCAAGACATTGGCCGGGTTCCATGCGACGACCCGGTTGAGCATCGATAAGACCATTGAGAGCTCCGTCCATCAATTCCATGATGACAGCCATGAAAGTGTATGGGAAACTAGTAGTCCTGTCCTCCAATGGAATGTTGGCCAATACTTTGACAACATTTTGATGGTTTAGCATCAGGAGAAGCTGTGCCTCTTTGATCAGAGCTCTGACGGCTGAATGCAAGTTATCAGTTTTGGCCTTATAATAGTTGAGACTGACCACTTTGCATGCGTATACTTCTTCTTGAATCCCTTCGTCTTTGACCACTCGCCATACAGAGTGGTCAAATTCATTATCACTGCCTTTGTAAATATAATTGTTCCAGTTAAGTGTGTAACCATTTTTCTTTAGTACCTGACAATAATATGCAGCATGTGCAGATTCCTCTTCCCAAGGTTGCTCATAGTCTCTGCCTATATCTTGGAACAACATATACCTATCAGTCCAATTGCTGGGACCATAAGTTGGTATAGGCTGTTGGAACTGCTCCACTGGAGGTGGAGATGGTTGTGCTGGTCTCAGACGAGAAAGTATGTTCCTTCTCTTTTCAAGTAGAGATAATTCCCAAGAATCAATTTCTCCGGGATACGTCCAACGGGGCAATGGGGCAGGTTCCCTTGGCAATGGTATAATGCCTTGACGATGAGCTGCCTGTCTGGGAAGCAACCAATTTTGGGGTGGTGCCACTGAAGGTAACTGTTGACCTGCACCTCTTGGAGCACCTGATCCTGGAGGGTGTGATAAACGGTGCAAATCATCTGGAGCAATAACAGCTACTCGTCTGAGATATTCATCTAATGTTTCTCTGTTAGAGTTCGCCATATCTTCTGCCAAATCAATCTGAAGAATGGATTCACTTTTCAATTCTTCGAATGTTTTAAAAGTTTTTGAAATTGATTTCAATAAAAGTTCTAATTTTCAAAGTTTTTATCAATTTTAAAATCTTGAGCTCAAACTCTTTAGTAGTTTTTAAGCCTAAAATTTTCATTTTATTTTTCAAATCATTTACAAAATCTATTTAATTAAGTAATCAATTGTTTTACGAAAAACCAAAATATATTTAAGTCTTTGAATTAATCCATTATTTGTTTAAAAATACATTTGTTTTGTATTATTATTTCCATTCGTAATGGAATGGATGCCAAACTTCAATGACCACCGGACTGATCCTGGGCTAATTGATTCTTAACTCTAATGTCAGTAGTTTTACGCAAATGTTGAGAATATTTTTTAATTTGATTTTTAAACACATTTACAAAATCTATTTAATTAAGTAATCAATTGTTTGACGAAAAACCAAATTATATTCTAGTCTTGGAATAAATGATTGAATCGATTAGTTATTAATTGATTTCAATTAAAGGAATATTTTTCTCATATTTAAACAATTGATTGTTGGAATTGGGTGTGAAATGGAGGACAAGGATGGCATTCATTGATCGCCATCTGTGGAACTCCTCGATGGCCAACGGATTGATGAAAGCCATAAACTGTGATGCTATTGTCAGCAGAGTTGTACTGACCAGACCTATCTTGTATTCTACCGTCATCTGAGATAACCACCAATTGACCAAGAATATGATCGAACAGATCAGTATTAAATAGATGGCAATGGCTATCAACAGCATCTTCAGCGTCAACTGTCGGCACATACTGTCCATTGTGTTACTTATGAATGACTTAAACGATGGCAGAGCTCTGGTCAGTCGGATGCAGTCGTATTGAGACAAACAGACATTGCATTCGTCACTCTTCGACACTTTCAACCAATTGATGAGACACTTGTAGTGGACATAAGACAAGGATCCCCGACAACCACATGGCCTCAGCATCTCATCTCTTTGATTAGTCAAACGACAGATACGACAGGACTTATTACCACTTCTTTGGTCACACGACATCTCAACAACTAATCCATCAGATAATCCACTTTTCCAATGAATGAACAAATTATTTGAATTTAAAATCAAATACAGATTTGGTTTAAATTTTGTGACGAACTCTGAATTTATTCAAATCCTGTCATAAATAATAACTGAAAATCATTTCTGTTTTTTAATTATTGTTTTGCATTTAAATTATAGTTTTTAATACAAATCATAAAAGGAATCGAAGAGATAAGTAAACAATTCACAAGTTAGTGATCTTGATCATTCAAAATTTGTTAGATAGCATTCATTAGATTTTAAATTACATTTATTCCCATAAGTTGAAACTTGGTAGATGTTTGGATTGAAAATAATAGGAAAACTGATTGAAGGGCTGTAAATGTGTAGATGGTGAGAATTGAATTCACGTGGTCTTCAACAAGAATTTTTTAAAATATAAATTTTATTTTCTGTTAATAAATGGAAAGTTAATTGAACTTGCAAGTCTTGACTGATTGGCAAAATGATTCTTTACTTTCCAATTTGGTCTTTATTTAGCACAGCATTGGGTTTAGAATTTTGTGAAATTTCCAACCCTTAATATTTTTCTGCCTCCAATCTGGGAGAACACCTGATAGTCATCAGCAAAAGTCTTAACGAAAAGAAGAAACTGTTTTGGGATTACATTCCTTCCAATGAAAGTTTGGTTGAATCCAAAGGTATTTCAAAAGATGGAAACCTCTTACCGAACACTAATTGATATAACTTTTCAGTTGACTTTTGGAAACAATATCTCGAAGAACTTCATTTTAGTATAACATTTGACTTGAATTTCAATATTATCAAGGCAAAGCACCTGGTTATAATCTACGGGATTACCAAAAAACAAGAAACAGTTTGGCTTTCCTTTCGCTCGAAAAATAATTATACTTTCACTCAAATTACATCAGATTCTGATATGCCCTGGAATTGGTCCCAAAGCGGACCGGGTGGTAGTCTCGAGCACTTATTTCCTGAACTTAAATTGCCATATACCCAATATGTGAGCTCGGCTTTTTGGGCATGGACAGGCACAGCTATAATGATTGCTGTTGTTTCTGATGACAATCTGAATCAATTCATGTATACCAGAAATTTAACACATGAAGGCTTTTGGAATAACTGGATCTCCACGGAAAGGACGGGACCGTATACCGGACTGTTCGTGAAAGACAAAATGATGTTCGCAATGGCCAAGAGTGGTGTCTCTAAATTTGATGCCGACATGAATCTAGAATATCAGGTATGACATCTACTAAAGACTTAGAATTTAATTACAAATTTTGACACAGGGTCCCGTTAAGCAGTTTTTCAAATGTGATCTAGGAGTAAAACAGACTCCCAAGGGCACTCCCTCCCTATCATCTACTTTAGACCGAACTACAACTGTAATATTATGGCTATTAATGGCATTTATCACAGAATTCTAATTTTAATTTTAAAAAAGATTCTATTAATTGACTACAAAATAACCCGAATTGAGCTTTTATTGAATAATTCAACTTGTTGAAAAATAACAGATTATTATCATTGAATAAACTTTAATCTAAATCAATGTTTTGCTGAAAACCAAAAAGCCATTGATTTGTCATTAATTCTGCGGCACTGACTCTGGCGGAGGGGTCGACTGGTGTCGTAATTTTGATAACACCATAGACTGAGTTTATATTGAGCTCATGAGTGGCGCAATAATTTATATACTGGTCTCTCGTTTTCAGTCCGTTATTAAGTCCTCCCAAAGTGTAGGCCAGAGTTGAGCCCAAACAATAGATATCATTGGGAAATGTTCTCAGTGTTCCTAAATTGTAGTCGACCTCACGGGCTGCCCTCCTGACTTCGGGAGCGCACCATTGATGCCAATAAGGAGGCTCTGAGTCATCGGACATCAGGTCTACGGGTTGAGCGGGTATTTCTAGGCTGCGGTCAAATACAATACATTCCTCAAAGTCGGCTAATTTAAAGTGATATGTCATCCGCTCTTCGTTCAATACTTTGAACAGAATATTTACGGGACAGAGAGCCATATGAGCCACACGTATATCAGGAATACGGTTATGCAAATAGTCCAATGCCATCCCTATCTGTCTGCACCATCTTTTGCAATGGTCTGCCGGCATTACTCCGTTTTCATAGCGTTCCATCAGTTTCATGAGATGGCCGTCCATTAATTCCATGATTGTGGCCACGAATACAAAGGGAAACTGTGTCTGACTGTCCCCTAAAGGTATATATTCATAAGCTCTTACAACAAAAGGGTGCCGACATTTCATTAAAATTCTTGCTTCTTTTAAAAGAGCAGCGACAGATTGTTCAAGAGGACAGTCGTAGTCATAGTAGGAAAGGGATGCTATTTTACAGGCAAAGGGAATCTGCTTCCGACGAATTTGTCCCAAAGTTCTGGAGAATATGTGAAATGTTTTAATGAGTCGCCATATTTGGTGATCTGATCGGTTATCTCTTCCAAGAAATATGTGTCCATCAAATTCATAGCCCCGACTCCGGATCTGTTGGACGAAAAATTCTCTGTTCATTCGGAATGGCTTTTCAAAATCTTTTCCGATATCATCCCAATCAGTATACCACTGATTCCAATCAGTGGGTCCGTGAATGGGACTGCCATCGGCATCAGTTCCATAGCCATATAAATTACCTGCACTGTAAGCGCTATGCTCTGAATGTTGAGCCTTTTCTTCATCAGTTGCTCGACCATACTTGCGATAACTTTCTGTTAAATGTGGCACAACTGGAGGCTCATCAATTGGCCTATCAAGTGGCAAACCCCTACTAGCTAACCATTGTTCGAAATTGTGATAGGGATCGCCCTCAGACATGATTTAAATGTTTCGAGATTTTCAATGTTTTATTTTTTATGAATCTATTTTGAATTTTTTATAAAATTACTGAAATATTACATTTTTTATTTTATGAAAAGATGAGTTTAAAATGAACATGGAAACAATTTTAAATTTTCATGAAAACGATACATGTTTAAATAAAAATCGGCGTTTTGTTCCTTTTTATAAAAGGATTGATTTAAAAAACTGAATTTGATTTGCAATAGTTATTGAGATCCAAACAATCGTGAGAATGGCTGAGAGTACAGGTGGTCTGGATCCTGTTAAGCCTGATCCCCCAACATCCGAGTACCGTGCTTATATGCGTTTAAGTGAGCAAATGAAAGAACAACATCCAATTCATGAGGCAATTGTTGACAGAACTTATCCGGTATATGGACTACAAGAAGTAGAAGGACAAGGTTTACTTCCAAAGTTTGGCCCAGTTGAAATAGATAGGCTCTGGACTTACTCTTCTGATTACGGCAACAGTTTTAGTAAACCTTTCAATCCTGAGGATTACATAGATATGATGGGTCAGTTTGGTTATGAAGTTGGGCCACACATTGTAATTGGGACAGATGATAAATTCGACCACCAAGTTTGGATAGTTAGACACATGGAAACTGATGTGAAGTATGCTTGCAAAATATGTTCAGCCAAGTATTTTTATGACAAGATGAGTGTTTGGCCCCATAGACCGAAAACTAGTCAACTATTGGCAAGACTTGAAAGGGAAGCAGAAATTATGAAAATCTTGAATCATACAAATATCATGAATGCAAAGGAAGTACTTGAAATCAATGATAGTTTTACTGAATTTCCCTGTATTTTCCTGGCCATCGTTATGGAACTGATGGAGGCAACATCTGATGACATGGCAAAACAATATCAAGATACTGTGCCACCGTTTATGCTTCCGGAAGAGATTGCCAAGGTTATTTTGTTTCAAATGAGCAAAGCAATTGATTATCTTCATAATCAATTGGCCGACAAAATCATTGTTCACAACGCAATCAGACCGCAGAACATTTTGTACCGCAAAAAAGAATCAGAGCCAACAATTGTGAAACAATTCGAGTTTAAACTAGCTGATTTTGAGGAAAGCTTTGTCTTCCCGAAAACAACTGAAATACCAGGTAAGTATCAAGATATGTTTCCACATGGTTATCCTGTATATGTGACATTATGTAGTTCACCCGAATATTATGACGCCGAGGAGAAGCCAACCCAAACTAGTAAATTGAGAACAATGCCAAATGATATTTATAGCTTGGCCTGTACCCTGATCTTATTGATGCAAGGAGGAAGCAAAAGGGAAGCTCTAAATAACTTAGATGCTAAGCTAGATCAGCTGCAAAAAGGTAACTTGATCAATGGCGTCGATACAATCTTAGCATTAATGACAAAAGTCAATCCAAATGAGAGAATATCTGCTCAAAGCCTTGTCGCTCATCCTTTACTCAAAAGTATGGGCACAGAATAATCAGTGTTTAAAATAAAGTAAATATTACAAAACTCTTTAACTCCAAAGGGTCAGACAAAGTTCCCAAAACATAACTCTGACCAAGATCGTTTGATTCAATTTTCGGTTAAAATAATGATTATGCCCTCGAGCATATTAAGGTAGTTTTATGTTACTCCTATCATCCATTTCTGATTAATTAATCGTGAGATTCAACAAATTTAAAAAAATAAATACAATTCAGTTGTTTTCTGTTTTGATTTCAAGTAATTTCAAAATTGTAAAGACGACAGCAATGATGGCACAAACAGTTCCAGTGAGTCAGTCACCCCCTCCTAATGTGGCAGTTGTTAGAGTAATGCACGAAGCATTTGGTCCATATCCAGTCAAAACTCACTGTCCCTACTGTAACTATGATGGCCCGACTCGAATCCAATTGAAGTGTGGTTTGGCTTTAATCCTCTCTACTATTGGTCTCTGTCTGGTGTTGTCTGCTTTCCTTTGCTGTTGTCTTGCATTTATTCCGTCCTGTTATGACAGTTGCTATGATGTCCATCACTATTGCATGAACTGTGGCTCACCTCTTGGCGTTTATAGAAAGTGTTGACACAGAATAACCACAATTTGTCGACTTATTATTCGTTCCACAAATTATTTTCATTGATTTTAAGGAAAAAATATTTTAAATTTGATTCTCACTTAAAATATTTGGAAATAAATAAACTTTCAAAGAATTAAGAACTAAATTATCCAAATCATGACATTAATTAGTCTGAGTCTTGCTCTGGGTCTAAATATGGAATTGATGGAGGCAACTTCTGATGACATGGCAAAGCAATGTCAGGATACTGTTCCACGGTTCTAGCTTCCAAACGAGATTGCCATGGTTATTTTGTTTTAAATTGGTCTAATAATTGATTATCTTGGCAATCAATTGGCCGATAAAATCATTGGTCACAACGAAATCAGACCCCAGAACATTCTGTACCTCAAAAAAGAGTCGAGGTGAAGCCCATTTGGATTAGTAATTTGAGAAAAATGTCAAACTATATTATAGCTTGGCCTGTACCCTGATCTTATTGATGCAAGAAGGATCAGTCTTTAGCTCACTTACAAGCTAAGCGAGTGCAGCTGCAGCAAGGTAAAATCAAACATCGAATCGATAAAATCTTAGTGTTAGTGATACCGGCTGATCCATAAGAAAGGATCTATGCTCAAGACCTTGTTAGTCATCAGGTACTCAAAAGATAAACTCATTAACTTCAGGGGTCAGTCAGTTTGAAAATTCAAATTTTAACAAAGATCACATGTGGAAGTTGGAACAAGATCTTTTTGAAAATCGCTTTAACTGGACTTTCAGGAGTCTATTATCCATTTCTGATTTATTCGTTGAAATTTTAAAATTGTTTTAATTTCTTTGATTAATCGTGAGATTCAACAAATTTCAAAAATAAATACAATTCAGTTGTTTTCTGTTTTGATTTCAAGTAATTTCAAAATTATAAAGACGACAGCAATGATGGCACAAACAGTTCCAGTGAGTCAGTCACCCCCTCCTAATGTGGCAGTTGTTAGAGTAATGCACGAAGCATTTGGTCCATATCCAGTCAAAACTCACTGTCCCTACTGTAACTATGATGGCCCGACTCGAATCCAATTTAAGTGTGGTATGGCTTTGATCCTCTCTACTCTTGGTCTTTTTCTGGTGTTGTCGGCTTTCCTCTGCTGTTGTTTTGCTTTTATTCCGGCCCTCTTTGACGACTGCTATGACGTCCATCACTATTGCATGAACTGTGGCCGACTTCTTGGCATTCATAGAAAGTGTTGACACAGAATAACCACAATTTGTCGACTTATTCTTTGTTCAACAAATTATTTTCATTGATTTTATTTAAAGAAAAAATTATTTGGTTCTCAATTAAAATATTCGGAAACAAATAAATATTCGAAGGATTAAAAACTAAATTATCCGAATCATGTCATTAATTAGTATGAGTCCTGCTCTGGGTCTAAATCTCTTAAATGTAAATTATATTATGAAATGGTATAAAATTGTTCTCGTTGAAATCCCGTTGAAAATTAGTTTAATCATTGATTGGTTGAATAAATTCGAACTTTCAAAATCTCAAAAAATTAGGCCACGCCTCTGGTCCTTAAAGAAATATTAAATGCCCTTATACAAATGAAACGGTACTTTTAAGTTGATAGCCTGCGCGCGGCAAATGACTCAGGTCATGGGTTTAGTTTTTATAGTTGCTTATTGATTGGCATGAAATAATTTGTGGTACAAAAATCAACTTGATAGCTTAAATAACTTGGACAGAAATAAGCAAAAACACAGCCCTGTATTTTATACTTTGAAACGAGCTGTATGTATTAAGTGAATTTATTTAATAATTATTTAAATTTAATAGATAATTTGTCTTTTTGACCTTTTAAATATGAAATGGAAAAGTTTCCAGTGTTGGCAATTGATGTCAACTTTTTTCCGAGAGATTATTCTGATTAAGTGAAAGAATTGCTTACTTATTACCCTTAAACATTTTCTTCAAGAATTTTATCATCAAGCATTTTCAAGTAAATTATTTGAAATGAATGAATTAATTTTATGATACACGGAAAGTACCTTGCTTGGCTAATTATATTATTTTTAAAATTTATAATTCTTATAATATGCAAAAATATTCATTATTACCAAATTAGACAAAAACTGCCATTTTAAGTCTTGGAAGAATATACCACAAGAACTGATCCATAGCTGGATCAAGATCACTAAATTATCTTCAACAGTATAATTAGCTATAATCCCTACCTAATTTGTGTAAAACAGGGAACAAATATCTTTCCCCACATTTTATAAGTCAAAATATTTTGTGTAAACTTAATTTGTTCCTAACAATTATTGGAGCCAAGTCAGATTTTTTTATCCCTACCCCCTCTGCCTTAAAGAATTTTTGTATCAATTTGAAGAGTGATGAATTATCTTTAATATGATACCATATTCAATCCCGAATAAACGATATCAAAGATTTAGAACCTCTTACTTTCAAAAGTAATGTTTGCTTTTAATTTCGACTCTAAACTTATTTAATGCAAGTTTAGTGTAGTTATGTTTTTATCGATTATAATTATTAAATATAATTATTCATTTCTAATACGTTGCTTGAGGTATAAACACCTGACCTTGCTGACGAGATAGAGTAAAAGCAAAACTGGTTTCGATTACTCAACATCAAGGTCTTCTTACCGGAAGCATTTAGGAAATTGTTTAAATAAAATAAAATATAAAACTACCTGATTATTAATATTTCCTTCTCACTATAATTACGTCGGTTTAAATAACCAGAGTGATCACCCGAAATATAGCAGGAGCGATCATTAGTTAAACTTGCACCCTCAGTACAGTACTTAAACATATCTTTCAATAAACTTTATACATAACGTTATACCGCTACAGCCTATCAATAATTTTCCTAGGTAAGTCTACAGGTTATTTTGGGGGGGGGGAGGGGTCAAAACTCATAGGATTTTTAATATTTACCCTAAAATAGATAAAAAGTATTTTGAGTTTACTGGGGAAACAAAATGCCCTCTATTGGCACATATTCCTAAGATAATAAATTATAAGTCTTAAATGTTAAGGCTTATAGTCAATTGTGATGCTTTTTTAGCAATCAAATGAATTTAATTAAAGTTACTTTAATAAAAACAAGGTTGGAAGCCAATCTATAGCTACTACATTTAATTCATAGAATTTAGAATTAAATATGTATGAAGATAAGTTGGAAAATTTAAATGGCATTGGCTTTTTCACACAAATTCAGCATGGGATTTCTTTCCATAGACCTAACATGGGACCTATATCTACCCCATCCCATAGACTGGGTCTAACAGAATTGAACAACACAGAATTGAACAAACACAGAATTGAACAACTATAGAATTAAACAACATAAAAAATTAGATATAAAATATAACTTATTTAATTAGACTTTAGAATAAAAAATATTATTAATATTTTCACAATTTATATTTAACATAATATCTTAAATTGATTGATCTAAACTAAAATTTCAAATGAAATATTCATATATTGGACAATTCAATCTAATTTTTTTTAAAAATAAATTGTGAAAATATAAATAATAATTTTTATTCTAAGGTCTAATTAAATAAATTGTATTTTATATCTAATTTTTTATGTTGTTTAATTCTGTGTTTGTTCAATTCTGTGTTTGTTCAATTCTGTGTTTGTTCAATTCTGTGTTTGTTCAATTCTGTGTTTG
>JAQIWP010002333.1:0-11283 GCA_034695525.1 Euzetes globulus
CTCCCTCCCTCTCTCTCCACTCTCTCTCCCTCCCCCTCCCTCTCCCTCTTTCTCCCCCTTTCAAGTAAAGGATCGATATTTTTTGGCAATTGTTAAAAATCATTTGAGGAACTCATTTCTCAAACAGTTTCCATAAGAGTTGGCACAGACTTTAATGATATAATCTTCTGAGTATTGGAGTGTTTTGTGTGTTAAGTGTCTATTAAACAACAAATTTCTTAAGAAAACAAATGTTTGTATTGAAAACAAACATCAAATATATAACTCAAAGAAGTTTTTTATCGGCAAAAGTCCATATAATGAGGTCTATACTAAATATTCTTAAGTGAAAAGTTTTTTTTATTAAATCAAAGCCGCATATAATTGATTACAAATCACTCTGTCTTCAAAAGACATTCCTTATTTAGAGGTAATATTCAAGAAAACTGTCAAACTGTACAACTCTTCAGAATGAAAATAATGTTCTAACTTGTAAGGACATTCGGAATTTGGTAAAAAGCCTTTCGGAATGACTGTTGCAATTTAACCAGTTAATCTTTGAAATTTTTAAATGCAAACCACGTTTCTGCAGAGTAAATACAATCCATCCTCTAAATAGTGGTGAAACAAATTTTTTTCATTAAAACCAGTTCAATGAAAAAAGCTTCAAGATCAATGAGATTATTAAAAAAATCAATAATATTTATTGATCTTTTAATTAATTTTCATGAAACCAGTAATCTTTAACTGCTTTAATGTTTTAATTTTGTTATTATATATTTTAGTCTTTAATGTGTTAATTAAATCAAACTATTTTTCTGATCAAACAGTTTGAGTCATATGTTTTCTGATACGATTAAAGAATGCAATATTAACGTTCAAATTTGTTTAACTTGATATTTATCTTTTTTTTTAATTAAAATTGAGTTTTTTATCAGAAAATGTAAACAATTTAAAAATGATTGTAATGTTTCTCAAATTTAATTTTAATTTTGATTCAGTTTTGATATAGAGATTTAGTTATCTATTATTCCGTAATTGAGAGGTAGTAAAAGGTTTATGACATTAGAGGGTCATAGGAGCTGCCGGTGCAACGAAAATTTGTCCGTTAAATAGTGGTCCCTTATTTCGAGGATAGATTGTAATATATTTGTAGCAATAACGAACCTCACTACTATGATTATTACCGATAACCATTGAATTTTGATATTTATTTAGCCATCAATGAATTTTATAAACACAAAGATACCATGAAATTAGGTTCATCTAAGGTTAATATAAAATTCAATTTTAAGAATATAAATCAGGGAAATTTCTTAATATTTATAACATTTATATAGAGTAATGTGAAATTTTTGACTAGCCAAGGTGAAACTTTATGTTATTCGTCCTTTAAAATTAATTGAACAATTTGGTTAAATTTTAACAGTCATTTGAGCAAACCAATAAAAAGCAAGTTAAGATTGATAAAAGAGTATAAAAGTGAACTGAAAAAATTGTGTGCTATTCAATAAATGTTCAAATTGCAAGTTGGAAAAATTCAGGGAAATTATCTGAGTTATTGTTTAGAGATTTAAGGTTCCAATAACAATGATTTGGCCTATTTTTCACCTAACTTCTTCTAAAGTTTTCAATTTTTTAGTGTCGAAGCTCAAGTGCGGATATAACCTGAAGTGTTTATTAGATGTACTCCCTCAATTTGTTGAAGCTGAAATTTTTGAAGACATTTGAAGGTATTTGCATTTGAAAAAAAACAGAATTTGTTTCATCAACTCAATAAAAGACTGCAAACAAATTATACCAAGAATGCTATATATATAAAGTCTTTAGTGCTTTCAGTTTAAAAGTGCTTTAAAGACCTAAAAGTTTGGAGAATTCAGTTTCCGTTAAATGAGAAAAAAGTCATCCTTTCTATGACTTATTGCTTTGATATCTGTTTTGTTTCTTAATAATTGTGTTCAAAATAAGTGATAAATGATTCTCGTCTTCCGCTTTAAATGTTTTTCAACAAATTCTTTGATTAACTGACTTATTGTCTGAAGTTTTTTCTCTTTGTGTCATCAATTAAATCGTGTTATTGTGTTCTCAAACGAATTGAGAAAAAATTATTCTGTTTTTCGTTAAAAATTACTTTCGATTTGTCTTTATTTGGAAGAAGACATTCAACGCAATCAACAAAAATAATTTTCTTTAATAAGATTAAAATTTTTTTGATAAATGTTTTGATGAATTATTAGTTTAAAGTTTAAAAATGGAAATCAATTCATTTAAAATAATCTTAATAATTTTAACGGCAATTTTGTTTGAATCGAGAGTTGAGGCGATTCTATGGAATAAATTAATTAATAAAACCCATGATTGGAGTAAAGAATTTTCCAGTGAATTGAAGACTAAATTTTTATCAATTAGTGAATCGAAACAGATTTCGATGTCATGTAATGCCAGTATTTGGCAAACTTTGAACGGCATACAAAACCTGGAGGTTTGGGCGATTCAGTTGATCAACTCGTGGGGCAGTTTTCCTCCCAGTGGAGCTTTAATCGGCACATCCACCGACTTTGGTTCTTATGACCAGTGCTTAGCCATTGAGGCCAATCCACTGATAGGTCAACCGCAATATTGTTTGATTGATCTGAACCCTCCACTTCCGAAGCCAATGCCAGTCCACCATAACATATACCATCAAATTGATGTTCTGCCCAATGGTTTTATTAATTTAAGCAAAAGTTATGAAAATACTTTCAAAAGCTATTCAGAATTCGCATCATTTTTCTACTGGATATCTCTGAGGACAGGTGTCTGCACTCCATCCAAATGTTCGTCAAATGACATCTCATTACTGGCAGAGGCTTTTGCTGATAGTTATGGACTTGAGCTCAAACAAAGTCGTTGTGAAATAAAGCCAACAGAAACTAAATTAACCACCATACAAATCATAGCTATGTATAAACTTGTTAAATTTTACTAGATCTTATCATGATAAATTTTTCTCCAAGCTCGTTTATAATAACGGTTCTGTTGATCTCAGCCATTGCTACGATATGGGAGAGGTTTAGATCAAAGAAACAGAATTCGTGTGAAACTCCACTATTGATAGAACTGTTTTCACTGAAACAAAACGTCAAGTGTTTGTTTGCTAAGAGATCGTCTGAAGTGTTTCCCTGTATTCACGGCATCCGAGTCCTGACTCTGGTTTGGGTCATATTCTCACATTCGACAGAATGGACTAATTTTCAGCTATTCAGCAGAGCCTTCAGAGTTAAGACCATCTTCACCCGAATCGACAGCCAATTGACGCTCAACGGCGAGTATGCCGTCGAGAACTTCTTTTTCATCGGGTAAATATTTATCTAGTAAAAGATCATAAATATTGTTTCAACAAAAATATGTAGCAGTTGAGTGATTTGGGAAATCCTTTGGGAATTCCTCTAATATTTATGAGAATCATGGCACTTCAAAGAGAAGACAAAAATTAGACCTACTTCTCATTTTTCTCACAAAACTGTTTCATAACTTTCTTTAAACCGGATTTTTTCACAGATAATAAAAAATTAACTCATAGTCGCTATTTTCGGAACAGAACTATATTTCTTTATTTCATCCACTTTTTGAGGTATTCTTAGAATCGGATTCACAGCGACTTTGAGTGAAAGGTTTCTCTCAATTCTATTGTTTTGTTTAATCATTCAATAAAAGGAGTTTTGAATCGTCTTTTTTTGACACATTTCACAATGAGTTGGATAAACCAATTGATTGATTAATACAAAAACACAATCAGATTTAAAAACATTTATTTCTGTCAATTAAACAAAGAGAAGTGAGACTGCTCAATAAATCAGGCCTGGCAACATTTTGAGTAAAAAAATTGATGAACGCACTATTATTAAACTATTTTTAAATGAACTTGGCTATAACTTTCACAGATTAAAGTTATAACTTGAACCATCTATTTTATTATTATTCTTATTATTATTTTGCAGGGGGATGCTAACCAGCTTTATTACATTTCAATATACGGGCGGAAAATTATCTCGGTTCAGTGCTGTTGGTTTCTTACTGGCCCGGTTCCTCCGCTTGACCCCACAGCTAATGATTTTCATATTATTAACATTCCTGTTGCCTCTGGGCAATTGGGCGTCCGGTCCCATTTGGAATGAGACTATAAATCCTATAATAGAAACTTGCTCGAATAATTGGTGGTGGAACATCTTCTATATCCAGAACTTTTTCAAAGCGACAGAAATCTGTGCTCTTCATTCGTGGTACTTGGCCTGTGATATGCAGTACCACTGGGTATCACTCCTAATTGTCGTTCCACTGCTATATAAATCCAAATTAGGTCTTCTCACCACTTGCTTCTCAATAATGGCTTTCTATATTACCTCGTTCATCATAAGTTATTCATATGATTTACCACCGGGTCTTATAAACACTGGACGGGATGACCACTTTATGCAATATTATATCGATTCATTCTACATCAAGCCCTGGTCCCACTCAACCGTTTTCTTCATCGGATTCTTATTTGGAATTATTGCCTATAATAAGAAGTTCAAAAAATTGAACCTGGTATATGACAAAGTTGATAATCTTACCATGTTTGTATTAAAAATTCATTTGACTTTTACAGCCTTTGAAGTATTTGGTATTTGGGCTCATAATAACAGGTTATGTGATGTGTCTTATGGACACTTATTACTGGAATACAGGCAAAGCCCACAACAGACTGATCTCGGCGTTCATCTTCTCGACTTGTCGTGTCATTTGGTCGACGTCGACGGCTGTCCTCATATGGATGTGCATCAGTGGTAACGGTGGAAAAATCAACACATTCTTGTCTTCAAACATATTTATACCCCTCTCTCGACTCACTTATTCTGTGTATTTGACGCACGTCTGGGTTATTTGGATATTTGTTGGCAGCAGAAGGGAACGGATTGACACAGAATGGACAGAAGTGATGTTCATTTTTATTCACAATTTGATCATTTCATATATAGTCGGCTTTTTATTCGCACTTCTCTTTGAATTACCGGTAATTAAACTCCAGAAACGGGTTTTGAATAAATTCCTTAAAGCCATCGAAGAATCGGATGGTTTACAAGAACTCAGAGTCACTCTCAACGATATACCTATTGATAAAGTTGACTTGCCACTTCAACATAAATAATTGTTATTGCTATAAACATATTTTAAAAAGTTATTAAGGATATGTATTTATTCAAATGATCCATGTTAGTAACATAAAAATGTTTGCAAAGTGTTTATAAGCTATTGTAACTTTTCAATAAACAATTTCAATTATCACATCATTACAAATTAACAGGATTTAACAGGATTATTGTAAAATAGATGCTCTCTAAGAATTTTGGTTTTAATTGAAATGAAATTAGCAGTGGCCTCGAACATTTATTAAATTAAAATATTAAAATTTTGTCCCAAAATTCAAAATGATGATAACTTCTATGTTGGTTTTTTATTGATTAGATGGCCATATATTTATGATGATTCAAAATGACAATCAAATTACCTTGGCCTTCATTTTGTCAGAAAGGGGTATATTTTAATATTTATTTATATGTTGTCTTTACAGATAATTTCGTGAATAATCAACGATTTTCGAGACACAAATATTTTTAATTTTTAACTCATATCTTGAAATATGCTAATCAAACAGAACCGGTGGAAATGTGACTGAAATTGTTTTTTGTTTTTCATGATTGATCACTTCAAAGGGTTATTTATTTACATTTTTATTCGAAGCACCTGTACATTGAGACGAGCACACTCGAACTGATCAAAATAATTTAATCAACAAAATACTCAATAAAAGCCTTGAACTTATTTCATGCGGAGTATGAAAACTCCAAACACTTTAAAAGAATTATTTATGGCTTTCGCCCAGAATTACAAAAGAAAAATATTAATCGAGAATAACCAGTTGAAAGATCCTAGGGGGCTAAATCTAAAAATTGATGACCCCCTTGGTGACCACTTATATTAATGAAGATTTCAGATTCTGGAAATTATTCATGATCAAATTTTAGTATTGATAACCCTTTAATTAAATTAATTAATTTTAGAAAGTTTTGAAAAATAATTCAACTCAAAAATCACATCTCATGAATAAATTATTTGAAGCAATTAACTGAATTAAAAGGCGTTCAGACTGATCAGGGTCATGTTGAACGACTAGCCTAGTGGCAATATTTAAAAATTTCAACTTTTTTTATTGATCAAAATTAAACGACAAAAAGAAAACTGTGTTACTATCATTACCACAATGGTCAATTTAAGTATTAAGATTTGAGCTGTGTTTGCGAAACAGTTCATAATCATTAGCAGAATTTTTCGTAAAGTTTAATTGAACTTACAAATAAATAGCTGGAAACAAAAAAATTATTCAACAGTCCTTTGCAGTACCTGCATTGACTGTTGTCTATGAATTGTCTGAGTTAACCTTTCTCACTAGCTTGCCAATATCGAGGAAATACTTTCGATTGATTATTGATTCGGCGTTGCTTTCACTCAATTGACGAAAGCCTTCAAAATCATAAATTAATTCGTGTTTATGTGTTAACAAAGAAACTTGTTTTCCCCAAAAAGTCTGTTTATGTGAAACAGTTAACAGAAGTTTCATACAAAGTAAAGATGACTTTTTTTGTGATTAAAAGATTTTCATCTTGAAAATGACATAACAATTTGATAAATCGATTCGTCAGATTCCGGGTATTATTGTTATCAATATTATGCAAGTCGTTAACAAATGAAAGCAAATTTACAATAAACTTGCTCTAAAATTATTTGATTTATGTGTTAACAATGATATTCATGTTTTTGTTCTCTGAAGCGACGAAAAAAATTTATTGAAAGTGAATTCATTTTTTTTAATTGATAAGATATACAAGTTTACAATTTTGAAGACTTTTAAGTGAGTAAAAAAATTGGTAAAAAATGATAATTCAGAACAAAGCGATGATTGGTATAATCTTGTGTTTATTTGTGCTTCAAATGAGCGTTGAGTGCAGTGAATGGAGTAAATTGATTAATAAAACCCATGAATGGAGTGAAGTCTTTTCCAGTCAATTAAAGATTAAATTCTTATCAATGAGTAAATCGAAGAATATTTCGATGGCATGTAATACCAGTATTTGGCAAACTGTTAATGGAATAAAGAACCTGGAGGTATGGGCTATTGGTATGATCAACTCGTGGGGTAGTTTTCCACCTAGTGGACTTCTTCTGGGAACACCCACCAGCTTTGGTTCTTATGACCAGTGTTTGGCCATTGAGCCAAATAATATAATAGAGAGACCGCAGTATTGTCTGATTGATGTGAAGCCACCACTACCTAAACCAATGCCAGTCCACCACAATCTTCACCATCCGGTCGAAGTTCTGCCCAAAGCTTATGTGAATAAAAGTTTGTCGAATACTTTCCAAAGTTATTCAGAGTTCGCATCATTTTTCTACTGGTTATCATTGAGGACCGGCATTTGTACCCCTTCTAAATGTTCGCAAAACGATATCTCATTACTGGCTGAAGGTTTTGCTGATGACTTCGGACTTGAGCTCAAACAGAGTGTCTGTGAAACAAAACCAATAGAAAAGCCATTAAATTCAATACAAGTCATAGCAATGTATGAAATTTAACATAAAATAAAGGGTTGTTTTCTAGCCAGTCCTATCTTGCCCTGGACTCAAGGTCCAGCACATAATACTTACCAACCGGTTAAGAACTTACGTATATGTGATAGCTGATTAGAGTAAGCTTAATAAGATAATAAGATGATCGAATATTCTGAGCCTTGAGTCCAGAGCAGAATAGGACTGGCTAGAAAAACAATCCTTTATCCTTTAATTAAGTATTTGACATTGAACTATAAAATTGGCTTTTAATCAGAACTAAAATATTCTTTTAAATCCAAGTTCTTTTATTTTTAATTTGCTTGAACTTCTCCTTGAAAATATTTTAGTTTTTCATTTTGCTTAATTTATTATTAGATTATTTTTGGCATCGGTTTTGGTCATCTCATTGATAGCCACAATATGGGACAGGTTTAGGCCCAAAAAGACCGGTTCTGATGACACACCACTATTGATAGAACTGTTTTCAATCTGCAGAAATGTGAGGGGTTTGTTGGCTAAAAGATCATCAGAAGTACTTCCATGTGTTCATGGCATTAGAGTGTTGAGCATGATCTGGATCATATTCTGTCATTCCATAGAATGGATTAATTGGCAACTGTATGGCCGTGCCTTTTTGTCCCTGGACATCTTTTCGCGTATTGAAAGTCAGATATTTTTAAACGGCGAGTACGCCGTCGACACTTTCTTCTTTATTGGGTAATCTTTCACCTAGTTATTACTTATCAAACTTCGCACATTGGCGTCTTTTGAAATAGATAATTTATAATTCCTTTGTTATTTATGACCAATTGTATTAGTACTGAGATGTGAGATCTCAAACACACTTTCCATTTCCAAATCACCATCAATGCTCAGGTCTAATTTATGACTGTTTGTTCAAGTTGCATTTTTTAGCACATGAAATCTCTTCTATTTATTCGAGACTAAGTAATGCCGACATTCATACAAAACAAATAGTAATCATGTGATTTGACTCATTTATTTAAGGAATAACCAAGACAAACCAGAATAATCATTAGGATAAAGTTATTTTTTAAACAACAAGCACAAACATTAATAGATTGTGCTCATTTATGATTCTAAAATTTAAATGATAAGTTTTTATCTTTTTCCTAGGGGAATGTTGACCAGCTTTATGACGCTCCAGTACACCGGGGGCCGCCTATCTCGGTTGAGTACTATAGGCTTCCTCATTACCAGATATTTGCGACTCACACCACAGCTCTTGATATTTATGTTATTAACATTTCTGTTGCCCGCCATTGGGTGGGCGTCCGGTCCCATTTGGGGAGAGACCATAACACCTCTGATGAGTAACTGTTCGACAAATTGGTGGTGGAATTTGCTTTACTTACAGAACTGGTTGAAAGAGAAGCAAATGTGTGCTGTTCATCTCTGGTACCTGGCCTGTGATATGCAATACCACTGGATATCCCTTTTGTTTATAATACCAGTGCTTTATAGCTTAAAACTGGGTCTTCTCATTTTGGGTTCTTCCATCTTTGTCTTCTACCTGACGTCTATTATAATTAGCTATTCATATGACCTGCCACCGGGCATGGTCAACACGGGACGGGATGACTACCACTATGCTAATTATATCGAGTTGTTTTATTTTAAACCCTGGTCACATCTCACAGTATTCTTTATTGGATTTTTGCTGGGAATTATTGTATACAAGAGGAAATTCATTAAAATGAAACAGGTATTTATTCATGTATATCATTCTGTTGTTTTTATAATATAATTTCAAATTGACCAGTGAAGACCTTGAAAATATGAATCAAATCCCAGATTTATGTGAAGACTAGCCTGTTTAATTTGGAGTTTAAAAATTTAATAGACAAACATTTAAGATAGCAATCGTTTTGATAATGTGTTGGCACAGTTGTACAAATTGAAATTGTTTAAATTATTAGAGAGGTTAAAATATTTATTATTCTAGAAATCTATAAGACAATGCCAAGCACATAAAAATAATGATTAAGTAATATATGTAATTAATACACTTTAAGTGTATTAATTGTAATAGTTAGAACAGGGTGTGAACCCATATTAAGTCATTTGATTTTCGCAATTAAAAGCCCCCAGGTGACCATACCTTTTGCTAAGAGCTGAGGGAAAACTACACTAATACAGAAGCTAGATGATTTTAGATAAAGTGGCCGTACAGATAGATAGACCTTGCTCTTTCAATAAATTACTAAAACATTTTTCTCTATTTAAATTTTTAACAAATTGTCTAAAAATTGCCAGGATCAACAAATAAATTTAAAAATATAATTAATTTTGCAGACGTCAAGATATTTAGGGATGACTTTGATAGTAACTGGTTATTTGATTTGCTTAATGGATACTTATTATTGGGTTACCGGCAGAGCATATAATAGAATAGTCTGTGCTTTCATTTACTCGACTTGTCGTATGATTTGGTCGCTATCGACAGGTGGTCTCATATGGATGTGCATTAGTGGTAACGGAGGAACAGTCAGTTCCTTTCTGTCGGCAAACATCTTTACCCCGGTCTCAAGACTGACATATTCTGTGTACTTAACTCACGCCTGGACTGTATGGCTATATGTGGGCACCAGAAGGCAACTCATAGAGAGCGGAGTCACAGAAATTCTTTACATTTTTATTCACAATTTGATTATTTCATATTTAATGGGCTTTTTATTCGCACTTCTATTCGAAGCGCCGTTACTTAAAATACAAAAGAAATTTTTAATTGTTTTTTTCAAAACTAAAGAATTTGAAGAGAGCTTAGAGCTCAGCCTGAAGTTAAATCAAATTAAACAACCAGACAATAATAATAATAATAATAATAATAATAGTAATAATAATAATTCGCTTCACAAATAAATGACCATGAATTGTTTGGCAATCTTTCTTTTGAAATTATTTTTGAATAAATTTGAGCGCTTCAGCGTTATTTAATTAATTGACTGGTTAAAGTATAATTTTAAAGATATTTAATTAAAACTAAATCAATAAAGAAAGTAGATTTTTAAAAACAAAGAAAATATTTATTTCCATATTTTAAAATCTATTTTTAACAAATATTATAAATATTACTTCTTATGATTTGCTAATATAGTCAGTTAATAGTTATATCAATGAGAAGGTCTGTATTATTAAAAGAGTTATAACATTGGCCTAAATATGAATTGCTATGCTCTTCAAAATGAAAAAAGATAAAGGTATTATGAAATATCAATTTAATACAGATGTCGAAAAAGGGATTTTTGGAATTATCATTCTAGGTCCGAGATATGGGGATGTATCCCACTAGGGTGAAAAAATGATAACGTAGAGAAACTGACCCCTCCTCAATATTTTCAATTTTTGGTAATGGTTGTCAAAACGTCGGCAATTTTGTACCTCATTTTGAGAAATTTAGCATTGTAACTTAAATAATCGTTGAATTGTGGAGTAATAATTTAAACAGTTAAAAGTAAACAGTTATTTTTTATCAACAATTCAGTCGACCGTAGGTCGGCTCACCCAACAGTCGCAGGGAGCATTTCGTTTTTTTTTCAAAATCCAGATTCTTGGTAGCGATGATAGCCAAATGATGAATGTTTTAGTAGTTTTAGTAGTTTCAACCAGTTAACAAGCATGTAATCAATGGCAACAAGTGACCAGAATATTGAA
>JAQIWP010002334.1:0-11281 GCA_034695525.1 Euzetes globulus
CGATCTCACACACACACACACACACTCACTCACTCACTCACACACAAACGTACGCACACATGCATGCACACAAATAGATGCATCTAGTTACTTCAGTAGGCCATCTAATATTAACCTGTTCTTAGTATAGGACGAGGCAGGTAGTGAAAGTTATATGGTACAGAAAGACAAAACTATATAATACATTCCTTACAGTCAATGTAGTAAAAACCCAATTAATTTCAAACCAAAATTTATTGAATAACAAAATTTAAAAAATTAATTCTGAAAATTATTCTTGAAACTCAGTATTTATTTCCAGTGTAAATGAATTTTTGATTTTGAAATTTTTTCATATTTTTATATAATTTCATTTTTTTTAATTTTTATTTTCAAGTCTTTTAGAATGATTTTGATTCAAAAATTATATGTTTTGCTTAGAATTTTATTTACTTAATGCCATTAAATGAAAGCTTCCCCTTCCCTAATAAGTAGCAATTATCGAGGAAATATCAGGTTATTTAAAAGCAGTGAAGCTACCTGAATTTTGTGTTAATCTTTGTTGAAAAACTGGATTTAAGCTTGCTTCGGCACAGTTTAGACTCTATTGTTTAATTAGAGTTAAGTTATTGTATATAGTATTGAATATATTGAATAATAGAACAAGATTAAAGTTTTTCAGCTGGAAAATATTTTTCTTGTATTTTGAAATATTTGGAAAAGTAAGTCATAATGATTTAGATTTGACAAGTTGTGTGAAGACATGATTTTTAAATTGAAAGATAAAGCTAATAATTTTATAAGTCTGCACAAATTGTTTTTGATCGCTATGTATAAAATGTTTAGTTTGTGAGAGGAAATAATTAATGTTAATTTGTGCAAACTTACAAAATTGTGAATATGATTTCAAGTTTAATACTCAGAAGGCCTTAAGATTTGAATTCCAACAAAAGCTATTTGTAAATATTTTCCTGTTTTTGTCATTTCCTTCACCAAGTGCAAATCATAAGATCGATTAATGAATTGATTTCATTTGATTTTAATTTTAAGCAGAAGTAAATTTTTACCTCAAATTTGATTAACAAATCAGGAGTGTAAATTTTGTTTTGAATTTTGAGTTGTTTCGAATTATGATTATTATTGTTATGTCCTTATAATAAATTAATTCCTATCGGGATTTTCCTTTAAATTCAATTAACCTTTTTTTAATAAGAGTTTAAGTCGAAACAGGGTTTTTATAAGTGAATTAATTATTAGAAAATTTGATTAAAATAAATGCTTAAGGATTCAATTTAAGCGCTTAATTTAATGTAATCTTAATTGTTGTTATTCATTTAAATAGATTCAGTTTATTTGAAAGTCAGTACAAAGTTTATGATAAATAATTACAGGTGACACTCATAGCATGTCACCTTTTCTTTGATACTTATGAATTTCTAATGAATTTTAATGTTTAAATGTTGAATATTGAGATAAAATGAAAAACAAAATCCATTCAATAATTAGCATACAGTGTTAGAACTGTCCCCGGGTGGAATCAGCTTCAGGTTAAGCAGGATGGGAGTTTAAATTCATTAATTTAATTCAAATCAGTGTTGAGATCAGAAAACACTGTTATTAATACTAAGAAATGTTAGAAAATGATATCCTGTACAATCACTAATGGTTTTCAAGCGAACTGAATATCGATGGTAGTTCTCAATATTATCTTTAAAATTTTTAATAAATGTTTTGATCAATTAATCTGAAATCGAATTATTAAATGTTTTCTTTGCCATTAATTGATGAATTGTTTGGCAAGGTCAATCAATATGTGCCCAATTTATCCTGTATAACAGAATTCAGAATATTAGAGTTAAAAATTAAACGCTTGTTGCCCACAAACAATCAGTTTAAAAAAAATATTTATCAACGTAAAAAGCAAGCTAAATTGTCTTTTTTATAGTTCACTGAATTCGTTAGCTCACCAACTTTTAGAGAGAAAAACCTGTTAGTAGAAAGTTACTGAAATACGTTAATCTTTAGGTTTAATAAATGAGTTAGTTTTGGCATAATCAACCAGGTGACTGTTAATTAAGTTAAACGGGTTTTCCAAACCTAAATTCTTATTGAATCACTGAATAACATTAGGGCATATCCACAAACATCGTTACAAATAACAGGTATTATTGCATTAAAACCGAATAAGGGGTCAAAAAATGGTTCTTCAAATAACAGACTTTACAAACAAATCAATTGAAAAGCTGTAAACAAAATTTGATTTGAACTGAAAGCAAATGTGATTAAAAACATCTGATAATTAAAGACTTGTTTCTCCATTCAAAGCCTGTGCCGATGGTTACCCACAAGACGACTTTGAAGACTGTCGCCGGAAAGAGGCGGCTCTCTGGGTGTACGGCAGTTCCAAAGCCCTTTACGCCAACAGAATCTCATTCATGTTCGACCTTCACGGACCATCCCTTCTCATCGACACTGCCTGTTCATCATCGATGGTGGCCCTACAGAACGCCGTGGCCGAGATGCGGTCAGGCAACTGCGATATGGCTATCGTGGGCACCGGTAATCTGGTTCAGGCCCCCTTTTCCAATCATGTCTACACATCCATTGGTTTGTTGGCCTCCGACGGCAAATGCAAAGTGTGGGACAAAAGGGCCGACGGTTTTGTCCGTTCAGAAACAGTGGGCTGTCTTCTGCTGCAGAGGAGGTCTCAGGCCAAACGTGTTTATGCCACTGTCCTCCACGCAAAGACCAATACCGACGGCTTTAAGTCCATCGGACTCTTCTCTCCGTTTTGGTTAAGACAACGAGATTTGATGATTGAGACCTATCAGGAGGCGGGCGTTGATCCCAAAGACATAAAGTTCTTTGAATCGCACGGCACCGGCACTAATGTAGGCGATCCTCAAGAAGCCAAAGCTATTGCTGACGCATATTGTCATAATAGAAAGGTATTAAACTTAACCTTATTTTATTTGACCGTTGAGTTAATACTTCATTTCTAATGTCTTCACAATTAGGAACCACTTCTGTTGGGCGCCGTTAAGTCCAATTTAGGCCATTCCGAAGGCTCTTCTGGTCTGAACTCTTTGGGCAAAGTTATAGTGATGTTTGAGAATAAGTGCATTCCGGCTAACCTCCACTTCCAAGAGGCCAAACCAGATATTGAAGTTATCTGCAACCGAACACTGGTCCCGGTGCTGAAGAACACGCCATTCAATGGGGGAATAGTTGGTGTCAACTCGTTCGGTGTGGGTGGAGTCAATTCGCATGCATTGCTCAAGTCATGGGACAAAGAGCCGGAACCGGACGTCGACAAAATTGTTGGATCCATTCCTCGACTGATCAACATTTGTGGCCGCACTCAGGAAGCAGTCACTCATATTTTTGACTTCATTGAGAACAACCCCAAGAAAGCCAACCGCGACTTTTTGGGCCTCATCTCAGAGCCTATGAAATCCCAGGCACCCAAAGGGTCGGCAGGTTTTCCATATAGAGGATACATGATTGTAAAGGAAGAGACCAAAGAGGAAGGCACTCATATTGCGTACAACAGGACCATCAATTCTGCCGGTATGTCCTTTTTTGCATGACATTTTATGGGTCAATTTTAAACAAATCTATTTAAAAGGACGTGGCAGTCAAGTATGGCTTTGCTTCTCTGGAATGGGTAGTCAGTGGACAGGTATGGCTAAGCCTTTAATGGCGATCCCAACATTTGCCGAATCACTGAAGACCTGCGCCGAAGCCCTAAAACCAGTGAATTTCGATCTCATGAATCTATTGCTCAGTGACGACAAAGAAGAACTGAAGAAGAATGTGACCAATCCTTTTGTGGCCATAACTGCGATGCAAATCGCTTTGTTCGACGTCTTACGTCTTCTTAACATTGAATATGAGGGCATAATTGGCCACTCTTTTGGGGAAGTGGGCTGTGCCTATGCAGATGGATGTTTGACCCGCGAACAGGCAATACTGACTGCATATTGGAGGGGAAAAATTGTGGAAACGGCTAAATTGCCCAAAGGTAGGCTATTCTCCACTATTGTTCGGATTTGATTCATTTTATTTGCTTAGGAATGTTGGCCGCAGTCGGCCTCTCCTGGGAGGAGACTATTAGACGCTGTCCTGATGGCATTGTGGCCGCCTGTCACAATGGATCCGATTCGGTGACCATTTCTGGTCTCTATGACAATATGGTTAAGTTTATCGAACAGCTAAAGTCGGAAAACATATTCGTGAGGGCCGTCACTGGCGGTGACTTCCCATATCACAGTCCATTCATGAATATAGTGGCGCCACAACTGCTCGCAGCCCTTAACAAAGTGATTCCTAACCCGAAATTGCGTTCCGAAAAATGGGTGTCCACTTCGATACCGGAAGAACATCTACAAGACAGGACCTCTAAGTTTGCTTCAGGTATTCTCCAGAAGAGTTCCCATAATAAATGACTAAATCTTCTGAATTATAGGCGAATACTTTACAAACAATCTGATAAGTCCTGTGTTGTTCCAAGAAGGCATGAGACAAGTGCCCAAATTCTCCAATATCATTGAGGTGGCGCCGCACTCACTGTTCGAGTCTATTTTCAAGAGATGTTTCTCCAATTTGTCTTACACGGGTCTAATGAAACGGACCGAAAACGACAATTTGGACCACTTTTTGACCTCAATCGGCCAACTCTACTGTCTGGGAATCAATCCGGACATAGAGAACCTATACCCGAAAGTGGAGTTCCCGGTGTCGCGCGGCACTCAGTCGTTCAGCTCTCTTATCAAATGGGATCATTCAGACACTCACGATGTCCGCAAATATCCCGAACATCATAACTATGCCACTGCTTCTGACTATATGATGAAGTTTTCACTTAATGACCCCGACTGGTCTTTCCTCAAAGATCATGCTATTGATGGACGAGTCCTTTTCCCAGCCACGGGCTACCTGATGCTAGCCTGGCGTCGATTTGCTGCTCTCAGATGCCAGCCATGGAAGAAAACTCCGGTCGTCTTTGAAAATGTCCGCTTTTTCAGACCAACCCTTCTCTCTGAGGGAAATGAAGTGAAATTCACTGTTCGAATATTGGAAGGAACGGGCGATTTCACTATATCCGAAGGCAATAGTATTGTGGCCACCGGCCGTGTATATCCCCCCGAAGAGGGAATTTTTGAATTCCAAGAGCAATTGGATGAAAACATTGAGGAAGAGGAGGATGAGGATGACCTCAAAGAAATTCTCAACAACAAAGACATTTATAAAGAACTTAGAATTCGGGGCTATGATTATGGGCCCAAATTCCAAGGTCTAGTTGAGGCCAGAGGGGACGGGCGTAGAGGTAATATTAATTTACTAAAAAATTAATTAAAATAATTAATATTCTAATTTGGTTTCAATTAAAGGAAAAGCTAAATGGACTGAACATTGGGTCAGTTTTGTTGACTCTGTGATGCACTTGGCATTGATGGCACTACCCATCAGAGCTCTGTTCATACCCGTCGGCTTCCAACGCATTGTCTGCGATCCGAATGTGTTGTTCGAAAACATAGAACAAGTGAAGAAACTGGAAGACAAGGAAGAGGTAGTGAAGGAGACGACAGATTTCTTTTATTTCAATGAGAACAGCCGTCAAAAGTCCGACAAGGGTCTCGGAGAGTATACCGAAAACGATGAATTCAATGCCGGAAATGTTATGGTCACAGAGTTTGGCACCAATTTGGAAGAGGATAAGAAACGAGAGACGAGTAATGTGATTACCGATAATATAAAGGCCACTCTGAAGTCCGGCGAAGAGTCAATGGCCTCTGAGTTTTTGGGTATTTCCAATTTTGCATACCACAAGAATCCTGATGACGAAGGAAAGGTGTCTATAGTGCCCGTCGGCTTCGATCTGGACTACAGAACTATTTACACCAAAGGTATGCAAACCAACAATTATGTTATGATTCAGTTATTAAAGAAACTTCTTCGAAATGAATGGCATGCAACTTTCAAAAAATGTATCACTTAAATAGCATGCAGCTTTTCAGTCTCCAACAAACTTTATTGAATAGATTTCATTGTTTAATCAACTAGCAGCTTTTTAATTGACAATTGTTTCAAATAATAGGACTGGAAATCAAGGGGTTCTTACCCGTCAACGTTCCCCGAAGACCTGGACAACAGGGTCTAGTTCTTGAAAAGTATGAGTTCGTGGCTAACAATGAGGAAAACGCTATGGAAGCGGAGGATAAGGAAAGTTTAGTCGAATATATTCAGGTTTGTTCTTCTTTGGGTCAACGACTCACTGAAATGAGTCCCAAAGTTAACAAACTTAAGATGAATGGCTATAAAATGGCTGACGAGGACACTATTCAGAAGTATTTGGCCCAACGAAAGGAAGAGCACCCAAATCACGTCCTGTTGAAAGTTATCAAAGAGTTATCAGCTCTTAAAATCGACGACAACTCCAATATAATTGTATTCAAAGGGGAAGACAAGCAGGAAGTGGTTGACTTCGATGTTGCAATGAAACAGATCTTCGACAAACCAGAAAATGACATAAACCTAGATTACATCAATTCGATGACCGGTTGCGAACGATTAATTCGGCCATCACTTGATCTGTTTCTGGAAAATACCACCGAAAAGAATCTTAGGGTCTGTTTGACCACTTATACAATGATTGCTTAGAATTATTGATAATTGTTTTTTTACCAATCATTAGATTCTGGAAATCTGTCCAAACAATAGTGTTTTGGTACAGACTGTGATCAACAGTTTGCGACACTCGTCCATATCTCCTCTCAGTTTCGATTATACCATCGCGAACCCCAATCCGTCTGCTCTTCCTGAAGAGGCCAAGACTACAGGCTTGAAAACTCTGGAATGGGATCTTCAAAACTCAAACAACTTCATCAAAGACATGACTTCAGTTGATCTGTTGATCATCAGAACAGATAACTTAGTTGTCAATCAGTGGACAATTGAGGAACAAATGAAATCCTTCAACAACTCACTCAAAGTATAATTAAATTTAAAGAATTCCTTCAATTCAGTTCCTAATGATTGTCTTCTTTACTTCAGGATAATGGCTTCTTATTGATGACATACAGACATGTCTTAACGCCGCCAGAGATCGCGACATTTGAACTGCTGGGCAAACAGCCTAAAGATCAGACCCTGGCTATAACTGAAGCCAATAATTATATTAAATTGGCGGAAAAGCATGGCTTCCGATTGGTTTCCCGCAAATCCGATGCAATCACTTCGTCTCAGTTGTTATTTAGAAAACTAAGACAACATATCAGAGACGTTGAAGTGATTCACATCAAGAATGGCAAGTATGAGGAATGGGTTAATCTCATCAAAGAACAAATTGCCGAAAACAAAGACTCTGAGTCGGGGGCAAGAAATATATGGCTGGTGGCCAATGATACCACTATCAACGGAACCATTGGTTTGGCCAACTGTTTGCGACTTGAGTCCGGTGGTCAACATATCAGATGTCTGTTCGATTACGATAACCGATTGCCAAAAACAATTGACTTCAATGTGTCACCATTTTCTCAGTTAAGACAATTGGATTTAGTAATGAATATCCACCGAAACAAGGAGTGGGGAACTCTTCGCCACATCTGTCTGCCCAAAGAACAGGAGACAATCAGCACATCACACGCTTACTTGAATGTCGTTACAAGAGGAGACATGGGATCACTCAAATGGTTTGACGCTCACCACAAATACTTTCCCGAATTGACCGAAAGTGAAAGAAAACCCAAAGAAGTCTTATGTGATGTCTATTATTCTGCTCTCAATTTTAAGGTTTGATAGGATTAGAAGTTCACTCAAAATGAAAGCGGATTTAATTTGTTGTCTTCTTTCTCATAGGATGTGGTGTTAGTGTCGGGTAAGATCCAGCCGGGTCCTGAATCTGCACTTTTCGACTGTATTATTGGCCTGGAGTTTGCCGGTCGCTCGGACACTGGCAAACGTGTGATGGGCATGGTTCCCTTTAAAGGTATCGCCACCACTCTTCTCACGCATAGAGACTATTTGTGGGATATACCTGATGATTGGACACTGGAAGACGCGGCCACTGTTCCGGTGGTCTATACAACTGCTTATTACGCACTGATCACTAGAGGACAGATGAAAGAAGGCGAATCTGTACTGATCCATTCTGGCGCCGGTGGTGTTGGACAGGCAGCCATTTTCATTTGTCAGTCGATGGGCTGCAAAGTGTTTGTCACTGTCGGTAATAAAGAGAAGCGCGACTTCATTAAAAAGAAGTTCGGTATTCCCGACAATTGTATCGGCAATTCTCACGACACAAGTTTCGAGAAACAGTTCATGAAAGCCACTAAAGGAAAGGGAGTCGACATTGTCCTCAACTCTCTCACTGAAGACAAACTTCAGGTCAGTTTTGACTAAAACATATAAATAACTGAATTAAGAAATGAAAACTGATTTTCAATATTTCTTGAATTGTGCTTAGGCTTCGGTCAGATGTCTGGCACCGAACGGCCGGTTCCTTGAGATCGGCAAATATGATATGCAAATGAACAAGAATTTGGGTTTATTTGCATTCCTTAATAATATCACATTTCATGGGGTCGGACTCGACTGCATCTTTAGAGAGGGTCCCAATTCTAAACAATTAAAGGATTTCATGAGTGAGATGTCAACTCTGTTGAATGATGGTATCAAAAGAGGTGTTGTGCAGCCCATTGAGAGGACAGTCTACGCTAAGACTGCGGCCGAAGATGCCTTCCGTTATATGACAACCGGTAAACACGTGGGCAAAGTTCTAATCAAGATTAGAGACGAAGAGCCCGAGAGGATTGCTAAGCCCACACCAATCACTGTCGAAGCCACCACTAGGACTTGGTTCCATCCATCGAAGGTCTGTCCATATCTTTATGTAATTTATTTCTAAGATAAACTAATAAAATCTAAACTGTTGATAGGTCTTCATAATAACTGGAGGATTGGGCGGCTTTGGGCTTGAGTTAGCCTATTGGATGGTGCTGAGAGGTGCCAAGAAGTTGGTGCTCACTTCCAGAACTGGTATTAAGAATGGTTATCAACAGCTGTATTTGAAACGTTTCCGAAAGTTCGGAAAACTTATGGAAGACTATAAAATCGATATAACCGTTTCGACGGCAAATGCCACCACTTATGAAGGCGCCAATAAGCTGATCGATGAATCCACTGCTATCGGACCAATCGGTGGTATCTTGAATCTGGCGATGGTATTGAAGGACGCACTTATCGAGAATCAATCGGCGGAGACATTCGAAGAGGTCTGTCGACCAAAATTGAATGGCCTCAAACACTTGGATGAGGTGACCCGACAGAAGTGCCCACAACTCGACTATTTCGTTGCTTTTTCTTCGTTGACCGCCGGTAGAGGAAACGGCGGTCAATCCAACTATGGTTACGCCAATTCTGCTATGGAAAGGATATGTGAAAAACGTCGAGCTGATGGTCAGTACTCTAATTGCAATTTCATAAGCCATTTGAAACTAAACCTTTTTTTGTAGGTCTTCCCGGTCTGGCCATTCAGTGGGGACCTATTGGTGACGTCGGTATTGTAGCGGAACAGCTTCTGACCAATGAAGATAAGGCGGACGCCATGAAACTGTTTGCTGGCATTCACTTGCAGCGAATCTCTTCATGTCTTGACGTTTTGGACCGATTCCTTCAAACTCCGAACGCTGTCCTCTCGTCTATTGTCAAGGCAGACAATCAGGGCTCTGGGGATAAGAAAGAAGACGAAGTGATGGCTCAACTCTGCGTTCATTTGGGTATTGATTCGCGTCCGGAAGACTCGACTCTGGGAGACGTCGGTCTCGACTCAATGATGGCCGTTGAGATCCAACAGAGACTGGAAAGGGATTATGACATCACTTTGGCGTTGACTGACATCAAAAAGATTACTGTCGGAGAGTTGAAAGAGTTCAGGGATGGCAACAAAGACGGACTAAAACAATACTCGGCTGATGTCAAGAAAGTCAAAGCAAATCTGGCGACAGTCAAGTTCGATATACCACTAGAACCGACCACTCGTCTCAATGATGTCACAACAGGTCAGCCATCAATTGATTGGAGATAATTGTCAGAAATTTCAATGATTTAATTTGAATTTTATAGGAAAACCGGTATTTTTCTTGCCTCCAGTCGAAGGCATATTCGAAACACTTCGGGATTTGGCTAGAACGATCAGCCATCGACCTGTCATTGCTTTGAACTGGATGAGAACTATGCAGGAATTCAAAGACATCAAAAAAGTATCTGAGTTTTACAAGGATCTCCTTAAGAAGTTGATGCCTGAAGGCCACTACGACATTGTTGGCCATTCGTTCGGCGCTATTGTAGGCATTCATATGTGCAGAAAACACGCGCCAATGGACACACTCACGATTCTGGACTCGTCCGACGCCGGCATCAAAGATGAGTGGAGTTCCGACGAAAGATTTGAAATAGTCTTCCAATATCTGAGGGCTTATATGCCAGAAAGGATTCTTATGCGCATCCAAAAGGAAGTCATGGAAATCAAAGGTTAGTCTAAACACTTGGCTTTGAAAACCATTTCTAAAATTCTTTTGACATATCATTCGTTTTAATTAGAATTTAAAATAACTTTTAGAGTATTTTAACCTTATTTTTGGCAAATTCCAGGTGAAAGTCAAAGAATAAATAAATTGATTGAACTTTTGAAACACTACGGCGGCAAACATCTGGTCGGCAAAGACGTCGACGACATTATCAAAGGCTCGTTCGATAGGGCAGAGATGGTTGTGCGATATAAAAAGAAAAATATCGCCAAGATGCAAAGTTTGAAGCATTCCCAGACTACCAAGTTGCTCAAGAGAAAGATAAAGAACATCACAACTGATGTCACTGTTGTTAAATTGTTGACAAAAGAAGAGGAGTTCCAACGAATTCAGGAAAGAATTCTGGGTGATTTCGGTATTAAACGAGAGGTCAGTTTAATTGATAAATTACTTCGACTGTTTCGGAAGTTTTTTTGACAATAATTTTGTGAATTTTTGGAACAGGACTTTGAGGGCCGATTCGATGTCCACACAATCATTGGAAATGAGTCCGAATTCCTGACCATTCATTTGGATAAAGTGACGGATGTTCTCAAACAAAAACTCTGAACCAAACAATCATTCATTCATTGATTTTTTTAATTCAAATATTTTTGAATCAATTTTATTATTTTTTATATATAATTATTGTTTTTTAAATACTTTTTGAACGTTTTGCATATTTTTATACTTTTTTAAATATATATATATATATATATATAAATTTCTATTGA
>JAQIWP010002335.1:0-11276 GCA_034695525.1 Euzetes globulus
CTCTCTCTCTCTCTCTCTCTCTCTCTCTCTCTCTCTCTCTCTCTTTCTTTCTTTCTTTCTTTCTTTCTTTCTTTCTTTTTTCTTCTTTAAATTGATAATTATATCTCAAAAAGTATTCTATAGCAGAGGTTTGCAGATTTATCAAGATGGTAATCAATTCTATGAAACGTCGATTTTAAATCAACTAGATCACCATTTCTAAACTTGAATAAATAAAGCTTTGAAATAACTAAACTTTGATGGCACCATTTAGTTAGTCGTATAAATTCAAGGTTAGTAGTTCATGAATGTAATTACTTCTTTACTGATTGCCAGGTTATGTAAATGAAATGAGCTAGTTTATTAAACTGTCCTGTTCTGTATAAGAGGCCAAGAAGTTTGTCTGGTTTTGAATGATTGAGAGCCAAAAAGTTCATTGAACTGAAGACCACTCAATCAATACATCAATTTTATGCTAAATCTAAAATGTTGTCTGCTCATTGATATCAACTAGATATTTAGCTGTGTAAATGTACTAATTATAACACATCTTTATCTAGCTAGACTTTCCTCTAAAACCTTTAGATAATTTTGCATGATAACCATTATTTTCAATGATAAACTTGCTAAAAAATAGAGTGAAAAGTGATCGTAATTTATGTAAAACTACATAAAAAGTGTTTTGTTGTCAAACAAAATAATTTTTGAATTGAGGCAAACATTGACTCAAAATTATTTGTCTTAAACCACATATCAATTGATTGTCTAATATTGCCATCAAATTGAAGGACATCTTCGCAACAGGACAGTCATGAGCGTTACCGAAGACACATCGAAAAAGAGACAAATGGCCGAATCTGTTCCTCAAACGGTAGAAGTCTTCGACGGCCAGTCCATTGAAAAATACTTGGATTTGCGCCGAAATATACCATTAATAACATTATTGTCGACCATTGAGGCCACAAACAAAATGAATTCAACAGAACTACGTCTTCGTCGATGGTTTAAATGCACTAAATTTGATGACAAATGTTTTGCCACAAGAAATGGTTGTCAACAGTTTTTGTCGCATTTGGTGGACAAACATCCGGAAGAGAAGCTCTTCTGTCTCTACTGCGACTCAATCGGATCAGATGACAAACAGTATTATTCACACGAAGACATGGTATTTGAGACAATCTATTGATTAGTTTTTAGTTTTAATAGTTTTTTAATTTGAATTTTGTGATTATTTATCAGACCTTTAAACACATGTTTTCATAGTTTTAGTCCTTTTATTGACTACTATTTGGCTTTTGTTGCCATCAAGTAGTGGTTATAAAAAGGCCTAAAGTAATCATTTAAATAGACATTTAATTTTGAAATTGAAGAATTCATTTAAATTCAATTCTCATTTGATTTTGAATTTTGGTATCAAATGAAGAGAATCTGAATTAATTGTTAACTAATTTCTGGCTTAAAGGTAGAGCACATCCGTTCGAAGCATTGTTACCGTAAATATCAGTGCAATCTATGTCTGTACCGATCGATAAGCGTTGAGCACATCCTCATTCATCAGCAGTCGGTCCATTCCCGCAATTTTGAGGCCACACTGGTTAAGGCCAAGTCAGCTGAAGAACAGGACTTGAATCAAAAACAAAACAATCATTCGATCAAAGATTGCAAAGTTATTGAATGTACGCCTCTGGCAGAGACACCGCTACCGGAAGTCGGCCACTACTTCCAGCACTACAGACATAAGCGAATCAATTCGGAACTGACAGCACATCAGTGCCTCTATTGCTCCTATTTGGACACCAGTAAAGACGAATTGCACGCACACTGTGTGGCCGCACATCCAGATTATCCAATACTCATTTACACTGGTATTAGTCCCAGACATTCAGTCAATGGACATAAAGACGACAATGAGATCATTGAAGAGATAAAGAGCTCAAAAAAGCGCTCTTTTGATGGTTTGCCTTATTATTGATTATGAAAATCATTTCTGAATATTTGTTTGTTTAGAATCGTTCAGTGATTCCGATGTCACCACTAATGGAGTGGTCGACACCTATGAGTTTGAAGTATGGACAGAGAGTGAGGACGAAGACATGCTATTGTCTGAAGACGACTTGTCTTCCAATGGCGCAGAAGTAGTGGCAGAACCGATACCAAAGCGCCAGAAGACCGAAAAATTGGCCGATAGTCTGGACACAGATAACAAGACTGTGGCCAATCGGGCGCTCACTCTGCAACAGACGCCATATTATTTGGCTGCCTGTGTGTCCGCATTACTGGCCGTCTATTTCTCTGTCGTAGTTATGTCCAGCCGTTAAGTCTTAAGAGAATTAGTCAAATATTTTTTGTTTGACTTTATATAATTTTAAGGGTTTTTTAGGTATTGTTTTGACATTTGTTTTGATAATTTTTAGAGAATTTTCAGCACTTATTCATCAAATTTTTATATTTCTTTGCTTTGAGAATCATTTTACATATAATTATAGACATTATTTCGTTTTATATCTCTATTGATATCCAGAATACTCTTCACTAGTCTTTCCATTACTTTAAGGACAATTCAATTACGAAAATCACAAAATTTCGTAAAAATACCAAAAATTTTGTTCAAATTTATTTGACTTTAATTTCCGCTCAAATATTTCTAGTATTAAATCATATGATCACAAATTTATTTAAATTTAGTCATTCTTTTGATTGACTTTTTATTTTGAATTATTTATTGACTGATTTGTCGTCAAATCAAGAGATTAAGTAAAAATACATTGAATTCTGTACTCATTTTTATCAAAAACTTTTCTATGATTTTTTACGACTTAACGCATAAATGAATGACAAATATTTTCATCCAAATATTTAAATTATTTACAATTGTTTGTTGTCTTCTCTGTATTGAGTGTCGAAACAAATCTGTTATGAATTTCATTAGACGTTCACAACTTAATTGTCAAACCGTTTTCATTTAAAATAAAATGTTTATCGCAAGAGGTTTTGTGGTGAAGTCATCCAATCATTATTAGAGTATATTTGTCAGACAAACAAACTTTCAATCATTTGATTTCTCATTTCAAACAGTTTTCTATTACTGCCTTCAAATCTAACCTTAAATCTCTTCAAATAACTGATATTTAAATAAATTCATTATAAAAGACTTGATTTATTTAAGAATTAAAGAAATGATTTCTATTTTTTAATTATTCTGATCGCAGTTTCTATTGAATCGATGGATTGGTGTCCACACATCAAACCTGAAGGCCATTACAGAGGACTCGGAGTATTCCATCGATTTGGAGTAAGTGGAGGGCCTTATGTCATGTATAATAAGGCTGGAAAAGAGTGGAATTCTAAGTGAAAATGGATGATCAGAATCAGTTTGCCGTCTCTAACTCTAAAGAGTCAACCGATCCGACGGCAGGAATCACTCTCAGCGATACTTTCAGTGCTAAGAAGTCAATACAGGCGTCACCCAAACCAACTTCAAAGAGCACTTCTCTAACCGACACTAAACCAAATTCATTAGACTCACCGAAAAAGAGTCAAAAAATGTCAACAGAATCGAAGGCATTACCGAAGAGTACCACTGAATCTATGAAATCCAAACCTACTTCTTCAAAGAGCAGTGCCATCAAAACAATGACAGCACCAAAAGCGAGTGTCACCTCTTCGAAAACGGGTCCTAACATTGGAACAAAAGTATCAAAGGATAGTTCTTCGACATCCACAATCAGTAATAGCTCTTCCGCTAAAGGGTCGGCTCCTGGAGTTAAGTCAGCCCTTACCTCTTCGCCAACGGGTAGCAAACAGAAGGAATCGTCCAATAGTCCCAAATTAGTGGTCAATAAAGTGAGTCCATTAGAAAGTACTAAAACGGATTCCAAAAAAACAGAACAAAAATCTAAGCCTAAGAGTAGTTCAATGTCTGCGTCCAAACCTACTCCGAAGACCGCAACAAAACCCGATTCTAGAAATGATTCAAAAAGTGGTTCTTCTAAGGAGTCTTCCCAATCAAAAGACTCGCCCAAAAAGCCTACAGACAGTCAAACGTCGGATTCCAAAGATCTCATCGACTCATCCGATAGCTCTAAAGATACTTCAAAGACAGACTCAAAGAAGACAACCAGTGATTCTTTGGGTACTTCTTTCGATGTCTCCAAATCTACATCAAAAGAGAGCTCAAAGTCTGAACAAAAGAGTGGCTCAAAGTCTGAACAAAAGAGTGGCTCAAAGTCTGAACAAAAGAGTGGCTCAAAATCTGAACAAAAGAGTGGCTCAAAGTCTGAACAAAAGAGCGGCTCAAAGAAATCGGACACCGATTCCAAGGATACTCTCAAATCTAAGTTAAAAGACAAGAAAAAATCGGATCCAAAAAGTAATACGAAGACAACCACTGACTCGAAGAATGACAAAAATAAAAAGGAGGAAAAGACGGACTCAAAGTCTTCGAGCGCGTCGTCAAAAACCTCCAAGACTTCAACAACGAGCACATTCTTGGCTATGCCTCCGGGAAGTTCTCCGGACCAATCGAAACAGTGAAGACACCTATTTTTAGAGAAAATTATTTGAAAAATTGTTCTCAAAATATGAAATTTGAATAAAAATAGACTAAATTAAAGTTTTCTTCTATTAAAAAAATTCTATAAAAATGATAAAAATATTACTCATTAATTCATTAATGCTCAGGATAAAAGTTTCTTTTTCTTCAACTTTTCAATTATCTATTTAAAAAATTAGCAGGTATTTACTCTATTTATTGTTGAAAATGCGCAAACAAAAGTAAGCTTTGAAATCAAACCAATAAATAACAAAATGATTGCAATTAAAGTCAATTTAAAACCGTTTGTTTCCACTAATTATCATCTTTTGGCTAAAAGTTTCACTTTTTTCTAACCATTATTGAGATATAGATTAATAAGTTTTCTGAAATTCTTTGGTATTTTTAAAGAATAAATTCTTTACTGAAAACATGTCAGACATTAACTGGAAATTTGTTTCGCAAAACATTTTATTTTCATTTATCGTTATATTCCTTCTGTTGATCGCATTTTCAATGGTTTACTCCATTTATTTCTTCGTTTCCATTGACTGGTCTCTCAAATCTAAATTAATAGAAATTGAATTCATTTATCGTTTATTATTCGGTATTTTTAAAATAAATCCCAAAATTCAATTTGTAAGTTAATAAAGTTTCTTCTAATTATTACATCTTGGAATAAGTTTAATTTTAATATGATTTTATTCAAACTCAAAAGTTAAGAGTTCGATGGATAGCCTTTCATTCGGTCTGTCATTTCACTGAAAAAGTATTTCCACTCTTATATTGAATGAATAAACTCAGTGAAGAATGTGTGACATTTGGCTAATGCTTTAAATATTTAATTTTATAACATTTCTTGCAGACAGAGTTAACTAAAGTATTGCAAGAGAAAGGATTTGTAGCCAACAAATCGATGGAAAGGATCGTTATATAAGATCGGAACTCGACTCTGAGTTTCTCAACAATAGAGCACTTGCATGGGAGCCCCAGGAATAAAATTTGAAAAAGTGAGTAACTTCAATTTCAGTTTAGAACAGCCAATATATGATTAACTTGCAAAAAGCCTAAACCAATTAGTTTCAATCAAGTTAGGCCTGGACCATATCTTGAGTCCGGTCAAAATAATTGTCTTTGTTATTTGGTCTTTATTATTGCAAATGTAGTGAAATACTTTTAAATGAAGGGCTCCACAAGAATTGGTCAAAATATTGAGAACTTTAACATTTAAATATTTTATAGTTTAATAAATCTATATTTTAAATGTATAACTTTTATATAATTTCTAAACTATTTTTTTAGGGATAAACAATTTTCTGAGCCGAACGCGCTGGGTGTTAATTATTTGCTTATAATCAGAAATCAATTGTAGTTCAGTGGTTTTAAGATTTATTTTAATGTTTTATTCTTTGAATTCAAAATAATAACCAGTTAACTGCATTTTATTTCTGATTATAAGCAAATAATTAACACCCAGCGCGTTCGGCTTAGAAAACCGTTTATCCCTCAAAAAAATACTCTATTAATAATTAAAGCATTAAATAAATTCATGATTATTATCAACCGATTATTCTTTGAAAATTGAAAATGATTTTCATTCCATTTATTTCTTGTTTTTTCATTTGATTTGATTCTAAACAAAGAAATATATTTGATTTTATTCCTCATTCGAACTCAAATACAAAAAGTTATTCAAATTTTGGCCACAAATACTCTTATTCTCATTAAAACGGACACAATCTGAAGAATATGAGGGAAAGTCCGACTTTCAAACGACAGGCCAACGCTTTAAGAAAGAGGAATATTCTTGTGTTGCAAAGAAATTGGACTCAACTCTTCTCAGTAATCAATTCAAATGTTTTCACTTTGTAATCGTTTTGTCTGATAGGAAGTAGTCGTTCCTCTATTTCTGGTCCTCTGTCTTCTCTTATTGTTTAGACCTAATATCGGACTCAGAGTTTTAGAGAGCATTCCTGACCCAATCGGTAATGGAACCAATTGGGAAAGTGAAGATATCAAAAATGTTTACAAGTGGAAAGTTGTACCGGACAACAACTTTACCCAAACTATTGGTAACGAAATCAAAAGGACATTTGATGTGATTTTTTTTCGATAAGATAATTGTGGCATTGATTTGATTGGTTTTGATTATAGTTAATGCGAACCAAATATAAATATCAACCACGCTTAAATTACACTGCCATACTAGACTCAGCTGTCGAGGGCCGTTTTCCTTTCGATATGGCCGTCATTTTTGATAATATTTCCGATACTAATATCTCTTATACTCTGCGTATACCATATGATGAGCTGTTCTTTAAAAACGATTATCTCATTGGAGACATAAGTTTGAAAAGAGTTTTTACTTTTGTTTATTGCAATCCTTTTTCATTTTGATATTCAGCCCAATGTAGGGACAAACCATTCAAGGAATCGAGAAGTTTGAATTCATGGACTGGATCAAATTGTCCAGAAATGCTATACTATGTGAAAGGCTATGCTTTTGTCCAAACAGTCATCGATTCCGCTATCATTAGAGTAATATTTAGAAATTCAAATCTAATTCACAGCTATTTTATAAATTTCAGGTGATTTCCCCGAACAGTAACGATGCAGTCATACCTCGGGCAGAGCTGTTCACATATCCAAAAGCAAGTTATAAATCATCGGTCATTCCAAGCGTGATATCGGTTTCAATGGCCATTTGTTTTGTCTTCTCCTGTTTTCTACCCGTCGTCTCAATGGCTTTAGTCAAAGAAAAGGAGAAACGGATCAAAGAAGCCATGTTTATGATGGGTCTTAGACCCACCGTCTATTGGTTGACGTGGTTTGCCATCCAAGCTGTCATTGTCTTAATTATATCGATAGCGTTGTCTATCGTTTGTTTATTAACTCAATTCATATACGACTCGAATCTTGTGATAACTTTTTTGCTAATATTTATGGTCGGCTTAACTTACATCGAAATTGCGGCCATTTTTTCGATGTTTTTCCAAAAAGAATTGGTTCGTTATGTCATATAAAGTGAACTAATTTTAAGTCTCTGTTTAATCAATAGACCGCATCGCAAGTGCTTTCTGTCATTCCCTTACTGACATTTGCTCCAATTCTACTAGTATATCTAGATTTATCACCACTTAGTTGTGCTTTTCTATCGCTCCTCTCGCCGGTGGCCTTAGCACTGGGCATAAAATCAGTAAATTATAAATTGAAACTAATTTAAATTAATTTCAAGTGATTGTAACAGATTTATATCATAACGTTTGTCAACGATTCCACTCTAACCGCATATAACGTTCTCTTTGGAACCGATTTTCCTGTTTCCGCCGTTTTGCTGATATTATTGTTTGATATCATATTATATGCATTTTTGGCCGTCTATTTGGATAAAGTAATGCCCGGACAATACGGAGTCAAACACAACCTCTGCTTCTGTTTAAACAAAAATTATTGGTTTCCGCAAAATTCGCCGCAAATTCACGAGAATTCTTCAGAAGTCAGGGCTGACATCGAAGAAGTCTCCGAAGAACTACAAAAGAAAGGAGTTATAAAAATCGAGAAAATCTGCAAAAAGTTCAAAGACTCCAAAACAATGGCTGTTAATGAGATTTCGATGACTATATACGAGTCCCAAATCACTGCATTGATTGGACACAACGGCGCCGGAAAGACAACTCTCATCAATATGTTGTTGGGAGCCATTCCTCCAGATTCTGGAAAAGCATATATTTATGGCAAAGATGTTACGAATCCTTCAGAAATGTCAGAATTGAGATCAATGTTTGGCGTTTGTCTTCAAGAGAACATACTTTTTGATGAACTCGACTCTGAAGAACATCTGTTATTCTTCGGTGAAATGAAAGGTCTGAACGGAAAAAGTCTGACCGAAGAAGTCAATCAACAGCTAATTGATGTCGACTTATATCAAAACCGATTCACTCCATCCAAAGACTTGAGTGGAGGACAGAAACGCAAACTCTGTATTGCAATCGCACTGATAGGAAGTCCTAAAGTTGTGATTTTGGATGAGCCGACCAGTGGTGTAGACATTGCTATTCGACGTCAGATTTGGACATTGATTGGTTCCAATAAATCCGACAAAACCATAATAATGACCACTCATTACATGGAAGAGGCGGATGTCATGTCTGATAGAAAAGCCATTATATCGAAAGGACGGCTCAAATGTGTCGGATCTTCACTTTTCCTTAAACAGAAGTTCGGAGTCGGATATTATTTGACAATCGATTTAAAGAAACAAACAAATGAACCAAAAATTGAGTCAATCATCAAAGATATCACAACATTAGTGACGCAACAAATTCCTGTCTCGAAATTCAATGCATTCATTGGTTCCGAACTCTTTTATATTCTGCCTCACAATCAAAGCCACAATTTTCCCAAACTATTTGCAAAAATAGAGCAAAGAATTGTCGGTAAAAACGATGTTAATTCTTATGGCATTTCTATGACTTCTTTAGAGGAAGTGTTCATTAAACTCGAAGACGAGTCAGAAGAGACTGCAGAGACTGGAAAAGAAGTCGTCGCAGAAAATAACATTTCATTGCATGACATCAAAAGTAATCCCAATTTCTGCCAATCATTTTGTGCCTACTTTTACATCAAATTGCTTCACATATTACGAAATCCTTCGTCGATAATTGTTTTAACTCTTTATTCGATTGGTATTCCAATATATCTAGTCTTCCAGATTTCGCTTTTGAATCGCGATGAAAGTCAGCCAAAAGTCTTCACACCTGATATTTACGACAAAAGTCTGGCCGTTCTTAGATATCAGAACAAATCGAAAGGAAGTCTCACAGACTTCTCCTCAATCGTCAACCAATTGGGTGTCAAAACTGAACTCATCGATGATCTTAGTCTCAAATCTCTTGACAACAGTTATATGTCTGTAGTTATCGATCGTTTCGATAAAGACGCTGTCGAATGGAAATGGATATTCAATGAAACCCATGTCTATGCGCTGCCTATACTCCAAAATCTTATGGCAAACATTTATCTAAGATTCACAAAACGAGACTCATTGAAAATAATTACAAGATTACATCTATTAGACGGAGGACTTTTCGATACAATCTTCGCAACGCTGGGAGTTATTGTGGTCAACGTTTTTTTCATGGTTACAATTTGCATTATAATCCAGTTTTTTGCCCTGACCTGTACTATGGAAACAATCGATGATAGAGAGGTCACTCTACAAACTCTTTAGTTTCTAAATATTATAACAATTCAAACATTTATAGACTGGAATTATCCAAACGATCCGAATTTCAGGAATGGGTTTCTGGTGCTATTGGACCACAAACCTTTTTCTGCATTCATCACTCCTCCTTTATACCTCGCTAATAATGTGGGTGCCATCAGCCTTTTTCTTCAAAATGTATTTTTTTCAAACGTTTGAATCCACATTAATTTTGAGCGTTGAAGTGTTTATGACAATTATCGCGATTCTACTCATGTGTTACTCTTTGGGACATCTATTTGTCTCTAAAGAGATGGCAATGATATTATTTCTGCCATTCCTAATAGTATTATCATCTATTGTTCACCAGTTGTTAATATTTTGTTTCCAATTAAAGATATCGTTTCTTTTGGTCTTCATTGCCTTTTTCGTAAATTTGATGGGTATTTCTCTGGTAACCTATATTGTACTTTTAATTTTTTCGGTGTTCTGGCCATCATTCGGCACCACTTTGGTCTCCGGTCTTATACTTGTGGTATTTTTTAATGAACGAAATAATTACTAATTCAGAAAATTGATGCAAACATTGTTTTTAACAGAAATTCACTTTAACTGAACTACCGCTTGATTTTTATACTTATGTATCCATTGGTATGAGTGGAGTGAGTGCTAAACATATTCCAACAATTTTGACCTCAAACTTATTTTTCAAAATATTTTTTTTCAGACATTTGTTTCGATTTTATTCTATTTGTATTTGCTTTGGGTTTTTGACAGAATGTTTTCGGGTTATAGTTTAATAGAAGCAATTGGTCTGACCTCAAGAACTCAGTCATTCATATATTCCGTGGATTCCCCCCTCGAAGACGACGATGTTATTCAAGAAAGGAATGAAGTCTTAAATGTTATGAAAACCAAACAAAGCGTAAATTCAAAACTATTTCTTTAAAATTAAAAATAGATTTTAAAATTGTTTTGGTTTTTAGTTTCCTATTCTATTGGTTAATGGTTTGAGAAAAGTCTTCTTTCATAAGCGATTCTTTGGACTCATTGGAAAATCCAAAGAACCGGAAATAGCGGTCAATAATTTGAGTTTTATGGTCAGAGAAAACAACATTTTCGGACTCTTAGGACCGAACGGCGCCGGAAAGACCACTACAATCAAAATTATCATAAGACAGGAACGACCGACAAATGGCTTTGTTATGATCAATGGACAGGAAGTGATTTCACCTTATTTGCATAAACAGGTTGGCTATTGTCCACAACACGACATATTCTTCAAACAAATTACACTCAAAGAACATTTGAGATTCTTTGCCGCCATTCGTGGCGTTAAAGGTATAGATATCGACAGTATTTGCGATAAGTATGCCATCGATTGCTATCAAATGAATTGAAATTAAATTTTTACTTTTGATAGATATATGAAAACCTTACCGTTTTCCCTGGGAAATAAAGACCGGACTTAATAAGTCAGTTGTCTGAGAAGGTGGTCTTTAAAACTGAGTTATAAAGACCATAGAAACCAAGGGTTGCTAAGACCGGTATAAAGACCGGACT
>JAQIWP010002336.1:0-11273 GCA_034695525.1 Euzetes globulus
GATTATTCCTGATAATAATAGAGAGGTCTCTAGAGAACGGCCACAAAATTTTAATAATTATAGATCTGCCGACAGGTACTCTAATAGGCCTCAATCACCTTATGCTAAAAAGGTTGATTTCGACTTGCCACGAAGGTTCAGTAATTCCAGAACTTAAGAAGGTGAACCCATTTGTTTTAATTGTGACAGACCCGGACATCATGCTAGGAATTGCCCTAAACCCAGGTATCCCAAAAGTCCAACCACGCAAAGGCGGACCAATCTCACTTCAACTCAAAAACACTTTGATAGTGACTCTGAGGGTGATAATCTAATCTATAAGAATGTTAGCATAAATGGTAGGGAAGTATCTGCGCTTATTGATACTGGTTCACAGGTGAGCTTAATCGAAGCCAGATTAACAAGAATCCTTAATCTTATCCCCCATAAAACCGAAAAACGGAGAATCAAAGCAGTAAACGGTACTAATGTAAAATTAGAAGGCACAGTTGAAACCGAAATTTGTGTTGCCCATAACGGGAAAGATTATAAAATTCCCTTATCACTCGGCGTTATCTCAAATTTTGATTTCAGTCTCCTTTTCGGGAATGATTTTAACAGATTAGCTGGTCTGAGTATAGATTACAAAACAAATACAGTGCGGTTTGATCCGGAAATAGCTGTAAGCGCAGACTATAATTTGTTTCACAAACCTTTACATGTCTGCAAAACTGTCTCCTTGAAACCGTACGAACCCTATAGTGTTAAGGTCTCAGTGAGCAAACGAAAAAATGTAGAGCACATCTCAGGATTTCTGAGGACTTCTCCAAATCTGTTCAACAAAAGGAAAATTTATGTAAAAGAGACCGATACAGACTTCAATGATGGGCAAGCCATCGTGAAACTGATAAATTGCAGCTATTCACCTGTTGTTGTACAGCAGGGGACAATAATAGGACATTTAAGCAAAGCTTAGCAAAAGGTAATGAGAGTTTTTCAAAGTTTTGAGTCAAGAAACAGACTCAACTCAAATTCAACCGAAAGTTACGTAACGATAGATAGCAAAGCAGAAAGAATAGCACAAGACATTAAAGAAATTCTCAAAGCAGAACACAAAAGCTTTTCTGTGGAATGGGAACCATATATGTGCGTCTATTGTAACGAAGTGTGCCATAAATCTGTCGATTGCACAAAACGGAATTACTGGCATTGTTCTGCTTTGTATAGAGCAGAAGTTGACAGAGTTAAGGAAGAAGTGAAAGCAAAAAGAACAGATTTTTTAGATAATATGATGGGAAAATATGTTACTGTAAATTATGTAAAATCAAATAACAGCCTAGAATTAGAATGTGACAAGTCTGGAAAACTCAGTTTAACAAAAGGTGAAGTTAAAATAAATCCAGATTTATCGTCAGATGAGAGGCACCAGTTACGCAATCTTCTACTAAAATTTGAAGATATAATGGCGTTTGACCCAAATGTATTAGGAATTTGCAAAGGTATTGAGCACACAATCGATACAGGAGACTCAAAACCCATTAGACAAAATCCACGACCTTTCAGTGCATCACAAAGAGAAATCATAAATAATCAGGTTGAGGAATGGCTGAATCTTGGGATAATAAGAAGATGCAGGTCTGAGTGGGCCTCTCCGATTGTGCTAGTTAACAAAAAGACTTTGGATGACTCTGGAAAGCCAGAAGTTAGATTGTGTGTAGATTTAAGGAAAGCCAATGCTGTAACGAAAAATGATGTCTATCCATTACCGGCAGTAAAAGACGCACTGAACGCATTTGCCGGAAGTAATTATTTTACCAGTTTAGATATGAACAGTGGCTATTTACAAATTAGGGTCGCTGAACAGGACCAAGAAAAGACAGCTTTCGTAACACAAGACGGTCTGTATTGCTTTGTATTTATGCCATTTGGATTAAAATGTGCTCCTGCAACGTTTCAAAGAGCCATTGATTACCATTTGGCGGGCCTAAAATGGAATATCTGCATAGTCTATTTAGATGATTGTGTTATATTTAGCGACAATTTTGAAAATCATCTAATTAATCTTGAAAAGGTTTTAACCCGCATAAGAGAATCCGGAATGACTCTAAAGCCATCCAAGTGTTCATTCTGTCAGAAGAGTATAAAATTTTTAGGACATGTAATAAGCGACAAGGGAGTAGCAACGGATGCAGAAAAAATAAAAGCTATTGAAATGTTTCCAACGCCACAGAATATAACTGATGTAAGGGCATTTATAGGTCTTTCGGGTTTCTTCCGAACTTTTGTAAAGAATTTCTCAAAGCTTGCAGAACCTTTGTCACGGCTGAATAAGAAAGCAATTGGGTTTAAATGGGAAGAGGAACAACAAAAGGCTTTCGACACAATAAAACTTTGACAATAAATTACCGATTGAATTGCGTTGTGATGGGTGTACAACAGGTATAGGTTCAATACTATTGCACAGAATTGACAATAAGCCGCGTGTCATACGATATGATAGCCGCCTTTTAAATAATGCTGAAAAAAATTATATCATATCAGAAATTGAGGCATTGGCAATAGTTCATGCCACAAATAAATGCCAACAATATCTTCTAGGTGTATTTTTTACCATAGTGACAGACCATCTCAGCCTTCAGGGGTTAGCGACTAAAAAAGATCTGTCACCTAGACTAATTCGATGGGCCCTTCACTTGCAAAAGTTTGACTATCAAGTAATATATAAATCTGGAAAAATCATGAGAGATGTTGATGCCCTAAGCAGGTATCCAGTGGATGAACCAATTGAAATGTTTGACAACCTTGACAAACATTGTTTATTAACTGGTACTGAAAACAGAATAAACGAATTAAATTCAGTCGACATTGGAGAAATGCAGAAAAATGATAGAAATTTTGGACAAATCTATAATAAAATGATTAATCCAGAGAATTGTGATGACCAGTATCTAATGGATAAATATCTGGTTGATGAACATATACTTCTGAGGAAAGGGACCTCGGAAGAAGGTTCAGGACTAGTAATTTGTGTTCCAACAAGGCTAGTTCTTTATGTTCTATATGCCTACCATGATGACATTTTAGGAGGAGCTCATTTAGGTTTGCAAAAAAGTATCGGAAAAATTGGGTCCCGATTCTGGTGGCCAAATATGCGCAAAGACATAACAGAATATGTGCGTTCCTGCCAAGATTGTCATTCAAAAAAGCACCCTTTATTGCCACCACTGGGAATGATGATCCCGATAGAAAGTAGCGCCCCTTTTGAATTAGTGTCCATGGATTTTTTGGGACCTTTCACCAAAAGTGAGGCTGGAAATAAACACATAATTGTTGCTACGTGTCATTTTACTAAATGGGCAGAAGGAAGAGCTATTAAAGCTCAAAATATGTTCGAAGCAGCTGATTTTTTCTTTGACCAAATATTCACAAAACATGGTGCTGTTAAGACAATACTCACAGACAATGGAAAACAATTCCGCGCACAACTTAGTGAGTTATTGTATAAAAGATTGGGAACAAAACATGTCTGTACCACTAGTTATCATCCTCAATGTAATGGTGGAGTCGAAAAGTTTAACGGTAGTTTAGCAAAAATGCTATCAATGTACACTAATAAAGACCATAAAAACTGGTGCGATGGTGTCCAGTCAGTAATCTTTGCATACAATACAAGCAAAAATGCCACAACTGGTTTTAGTCCTTTTTTCTTAGTTCACGGACGAGAGGCTAATCTCCCTGCAGACAGAGCACTCAATGTCCCTGCATTAAAATATCCTTCGGAGGAAGAATATTTGCATAACCTTAATTACAAACTAAAGGAGGCAAGAAGTATTGCTAAGATTAATATTCAAAAAGCAGGGGCTAGAAATAAGAGATATTATGACAAAAAGAGGAGAGATGGTAAATTCAATGTTGGCGAATTTGTTTGGGTTTTTTATCCAACAAGGTTTAAAGGGTTAACCGATAAATTGATACATAAATTTCACGGCCCATTCAAAATCATTGAAATTAGCTCAAATGGTGTTAATTACACCGTTAAGGGGTCGTTAAGAGGAAAAGAGGCGGTCATAGAAAAAGTCCACATATCTAGGCTTAAGCCATTCAGCTTCAGGGAAGGCCTTATAGACCGCCCACAAAGTCAAGAATTGATGCGCGAGGAAGTCATCTCTGACACAGATTCAAGTGGAGTCGATGAGCCGCAGCCGTTAGTCAGTGATCAGAGTGACACGGAAGAATACGACGTTGAACAGGAGATGAATCGTTCGTATCCTGTTCAAGTTCCAGAAGCAGAAAAGATGAAGGCATTTGAAGATAACAGTTTCATTCAATCGGTACCAAACATTACGGCCAATTCACAGCCATCTACAATCTCTACACCGTTACCAACACTAAGACGATCCACTCGAACACGAAAGAGACCAAAAATATTCGACTTATTCACATATTTATTCGTCTGTTCGTTAACAATCTTTACGACGGAGGCATCGCTGGAAAAGATCAGCCCGATTGTCTGGCGTAAATCCAAGAGCCCAGTGGTGACAGGAATGAACCGAATCTTGATGTCGGTAAGTTACCACAGTCCTTGCATTATATTTGGCGACCCATTCTTTAGAAGCTATAACCCAGATGAACTTAAGCTGTGGTGCGAAAACCAGTTCCGGAGCGATTTCATTGCCCCGATGATGCGCTTTTGCGATACCCCAATCGAGTCCGCGGAAACAAAATTAAGACTTGGCGATAGAAATAAACGAGTAGCAGTCCTTGCAATTGGGCTAATAGCAGTGATCTCTGTTGCTGTAACAACAATTGTAGGTTTAGCAACTTCATCTTATGTCTCATTAATCGACGCTAAGCGCAACATTAATAAATTGAGGCAGAAGAATGAGGAAATGCTGGTTCGCCTTAAGAACGTTCAGATTAATGAGAACAAGCTTAAGCAATTAGTCGAATTGATCCAGAAAGAAGTCGAGGGCATTAACACAGAAGTAGCGGCTCTAACCGAATCAATGGTTGTGCTAAAAGCAACCCTTCCAAAAACTATGACTTATGTCTCAAATATTGCCACAAGATTAGTCGTTTATAAAGACAGACTAGAAGATGTGGCAAGGAAATGGAAAAATCGAGTTGTCGACGAGAAAATTCTCGACTTATTTAATTTTACTTTGCCATGTGGAGACGAATGTCCATTAAAATATGCCGAACCAGTTGAATGCCTGATTGATACTTCGCGACAAGTTATCTCACTCACATTTGATGTGAAAACGATAAAAAGAGAAATAGCTCTGCTAGAAGCGGATCCGTTTGTCATATACGATCGTCCTAAAAATTCGACAGTTATATGCCCGATTGAATACGGCGGTCCGAAGAGTGTCATATATGACAAAAAGACAGATTGCGTAGTCCCCTTACCCAAAACCTCATACTCAATGCAAAATATGGCAATTGTTCCCGATTTCGAAAAATGCGATAACCCTTTGCCAGAAAATGTAACCGCAAAATACTGGCGAGCACTTCCATGTGAGGATAAACATACTTTAGTTGTAGAAGATATTGCACAGATTAAGAATGTCGGACAAAACAACCTTATATATTGTGGATCCTTTTACATTCTGGTGTATGACAGACTGGTGATGTGTCCGGCTTTTCCCTTTACTCTTCCGAGCAGCGTTCCGTTTCGGATCGGAAATCTTAATTATCGTATAGAAACGAAGCCCAAATAGCTAATGAGTTAGGCAGAATTGAATTAAGCGTCATCAATTCACCAACAAGAACTAGATCAGGAGGAACAAGTAGGCCACCCAGTCCTGTTCTGGCCTTAGCTCTTATCTGTATTATCGGATTTGAAAGTAATGTGTCCGCAGAAACGATTTACGTAAAAATTAATTATAAAAATCCATGTCACGCCTTAGCTTATGTGAATGCCACAGTTATTGAATTTGAGTGGTGTGAAAAAAGTTTCTTCAAAACTTTTAATGTCCCCTTGGATAAATTTTGCAAAGGTCCAATAGAAGGAAAACTAATTGAAAAGACTCTCTTTGAAGAGAGTCATAAATTAACTAAAAGGAGTTATTATGGGAATCTCTCTTATGGAAACGATGTCGCAGATTTTAAGACAATTCGAGACAGAAATAGCCATACAAATCCAAATGCACGCTTGACCTTAACTTTAACCACATTAGCTGCTCAATTCGTAAACGCTAAGACACTTATACAGGAAATTGGAAACAGCTGGATGAAGGGAGTCATAAACCTCCAATTAGTAGAATCCCCATTTATTGAATTAAGTATTAATACCTCTGAATTAGAAAGCATCAAACCGAAACCTTGTTTCCACGACATTTCTTGTAGAGAAATTCGACTAGAATTATCTGCAAAAATAAAGCCCGAACCAAATTTCTTGCATATTGGGGCATCTTTTATGACCGGTATAATTTTGTTTTTGTTCTGGTTGGCATGCAAGCATATTTGCCAAAAAATCAAAGCAAATAAATGCATAAAAAGAGTCCGATTCGATACAGAAAGTAATCAATTCTTTCCCTTGTATCGGTCGGAAAAGATCGAAAATCTTGTGGATCTTCCATTACCTCCACCCATAGCGGTGTAGGTAGGTTGCTAGTTGTAAATAGCAAAATAAGAAAGAAAATAACAAAAAAAATAAAAACCTATATCTACTCATATATACAATAATATCCATTAATAAAGAAACACACTTTAAAAAGATTTATGTATTCATAAAAATACCATAAAAATAACCAAAAACAAAATAAAATAAAAAATCCAAAAATAATTTTATTTATTAAAGCGAAAAATATTTAAACAAATATAAGCAATTCTATATTTATCCGATAAAAATCTATAAAACTAACCAAAAACAAGACAAAATAGAAAACCCAAAATAAAAAAAATTTTATTCAAACTGTTACTTAAAAATATTTTAAATTTCTTTTAAAATTAGTATTTTAATAGCGAATAGCAGAATTAAATTAAATTTGCATGTTTACTAGTAATGTTAAAAGCATTAATTAAACATGTCTTAAGCTACATAAAGCTAAAGAGATATAATTTAAAATAATACGGTGAATTAACCCCGGTCATCAAAATTAGTGATATTTTAATTAATCTGCTCATTATAATGACAATACAGAATTTTATTTTATTTACATAATCTCATTAATATTTTTATATAATCCTATCCTACTTATTAATACCTTTAATTTGATATATAAATTGTCTATTTCTGTAGGCCGGAAATGAAGAATCTAGCCTGATGAATTTTGGTGAATTACCAAATTCCTAAAGTTTGACAATACAGAATTCTATTTTATTTACATAATCTCATTAAAATTTTTATATAATCGTAATCTACACTTTAATACCTTTAATTTAATACAACAATTGTCTGATTCGATAGGCCGGAAATGATTATTCTAAGCCAATTAAATTATTTAAATATATAGAAAATAGACAGTGACATCTGGTATTTAAATTGAAGAATTTTATAAATAATTTGAGTATACTCATTCATAAGTAATGTTCTTTATTACAATTTAACAAAACAATCATTAATGTGCACATAATGGATACTCTTTTTGTTTGGTAACAAACGTTTCCTTAGTGATAATTTTATGCGCCATCCTTAAACAACGGTACAAACAATCGCTAGAGTTAATCTGATCGCCGTGAGACAACCAAATCTTTTGTTGCCCCGACAAACCCTTTAACTCGGCAATCATTCCGTATGGTGTAAACTGATCCAAATTTAGTGGCTTCTTGGGATCGAAATAGTAGTCTGGGTAGAAACTAATTAAGATATAAATTTTTATTAAACAATAACTTACAAGTGCGGCCAACCAAAGACTCCTCAACAACAAATAAAACCGCATGAAGTTCGAAATCCAAATCTTCGAACGCCTTAACGTCATTTCCGCCACTAAATACAACTGGTAATACTACCACTTTTCGACCATCGAAGTCTTTTGAAGTGTCCCGCAAGAGATCCCTAATATGCCGGATGACCATAGAATCGGTTGAGATAAGGATACCGTTCAGACCAAAATTTTCCTTCTTCTTAAGAGCGGAGTTAGTCCATTGTCGCCATGGTCTACCAATGACTTTGTTGGAAACCGAATATCCAGGAAGTGCTATGCCATTGAGCAAATTCAAAGCTTCGCGCCAAAACCACAATTCCGCCCGGAGGGCGACCGCTCTGCTGGTATGCTCAAAGCCGCGCCTTACACTAAAATCCACATCCAGACGTAATGTTGTGGTGGCAAACAATTCTTCAAGAGGCGGAATCAGCGCCCGATCATCAAGTGAAACCACTTCCAGCTTCACTACTCTTCCGCGGCGCCCACGCCATTGCTGAGAAGTTCCCTTAGCGCCAGCTCTTTTGTTGTCCTTCCACGCTAAGTAGTCGGCGATCGCGTCTTCATCAATATTATCTCTGGGCTCCAAAGTCACATACTTAGCTCTTGGCCAACCAACCCAATGAATTGCGAAGAGTTCCGTATATGGGCTATCTTCGTCAGGATATTTGGCCCAAACCTGATCCACTACCCTATCTATCGCCCAACAGTCCTCACCTCGTGAATCAACCATCGGTCCGGGAAAATGCAGATCCTTGGCTAACGACTTATACCTGATGTCCCTCCATTTCCTTTTGTTCGGCACTTCAGCTGTTTGGAAGCGCTCGGCGGTGAAATCTTTCAAGAAATGCCAATCGTCCCAATCTTTTCTAGGCAGTTTCTTAGCGAAATCTTCGTACTGCCAATCCGCGCAACTCTCATCACTGCTTTCTACTTCAGTGTCTTCTTCCATATCAATGGACGCCATATTCATTTCAAAAACCAGCTGGAATGCCTTCTCTTCGCGCACTATTTGACGTTCCTTACCTGAATATTCCTTATATTCAACTGGCAACATATCGATCACGGCGTTGTCATCTTCGATGTGATGGCCATAAACGTAGTACACGTTTCCTTCAACTGTTGTGAAGTCGCCAGCCGCCGCCACGAAGTCCTCATATCTCAGCCCACCCGACGTATGCACCAACAGATCGTTCGATGCCAGCGCATCTTCAATACTAAATTAAACAGATTATTATTAATTTAAATTTTTAAGTTTATTTGTTATACTTACATTTTCTGAACACCTCTTGAAAAAATCATTTTATTAATTGTTTAACTGTTTAAACTTAAACTAAATTATAAAATTAAACCAAAATATGAACACTTTTCAATTGTAAACAAACAAAGAGTGGGCTCCGGAACACGTTTTCAGCACTTCCTGCCAGTTCAACCATAAATAACATAACCTAAACTCTCTCTAAATTCAAAATCACAAAACCACTTAACTACATTGACTTTACCATACAGTTAACCTATTTTAAATGAAAATAGTTTTATTACTAAATAACCATGAAAAGGGACTTTCAAAAATAAAGAGGGGGTAATGTAATGATCTCAATTCACCCCCCAACCAATGAGAATCCATAAAACGTAAAGAAGAGGGCAAGGTATACATCAGGGAGGATGGTGGGAAGGTGGTGACCTATGTAGGCCATCCCTTCAAAATTATGAAAACTTATATAACCTATTTTTATGTTGAAAATTATGATTATTCCTATCGATATTCATGTATGAAGTGTGTATCTATATATTTACTGAATAAAAAGTGATTAAATAATGAATCGTGAGTAGTTTAATAAAACTCGTCCAAAAGCATTACAATTATGGAGGCACCACCGAGATATAACGGTTAGTGCCCGCGTCAACACGACCGCTGACCGAGGCCATTGCTGGAAGGTAGAGGCCGCAGTCCACGACCCTTCGCGGAAAGACTGGTCCCGGCCGCGAGGACACTACCGTGAAGAACGTCGGAGTGGGGAAACACGGACCGCCGGATCAATCGTAAGGACAACCCTAGGACAGGAGGCCAAGACGATCGAGCGACGACCCTCAGGTTTCCACAGTGGCCCAAACGTAAGTGGACCAAACCACTCCTTATTGTAATTGCTAGCGGATGAGTTTGTTCATTAGTATTTTCTTTGAAGTAAAAACTTTAAAAGAAATAGTTCTTAAAGTAAATAAGAGAAATTGTCAAAAATAAGTGGTTTACCAAGCTCTCCCTATAACTTGCGCTCGCGGATACCAATCAAAGGTGGACATAAAGCCCCCAACCAAATGGCTCACCACGGTGCCGGTGGAGGAGGCCATGGAGGAGGCGGAGGTCCCGGAGCAGGCGCTGTGGGAGGTGGTGGCGGTGCAGCTGGGGCTCATCCCCCGCCAATTACTTTAGGACAGATTAGAAACATTGTTTGTGACGCTGTAAGCTTGTCCTCAAGTAGAGATGTACGAAAGTATGAAGGAGAGATTGGCTGGTCTGCCAATTATTGGCTTGAAGAGTTTGAGGACAATGCGGCGGCCAAAGGTCTGACAGACCAGAATAAAATGGACAGATTTAAAAATTACTTAACAGGTGATGCCAGAGAATGGTACAAAATCAATGTTGAACTAGGAGCAGTCCCAGCAGATTGGAATGCTCTGAAAACCCTTTTTCTTAACTATCACTTACCTAAAGATAAAGTTATATATACACGACAGCGAATGACCGGTTACATGCAAAGTCCGGAACAAGACGTGCTTAAGTACATAACCTCAAAAGAATTAAGGTGTTTGGAGCACGACCCAAACATGCAAGCCAGCGATCGCATTAATTATATAATTGAAGGTATGTTACCTGCACTGAAAGCTGGCGTAATTCAACAAGAAAACATTAATCTTGCACAATTAAGAGAAAACTCAGAAAAGGTTGAGAGAGGCTTAAAGTTTATGGGGAAAGATTATTCGGCCGAATTGCGCCAGGAAAATAAATTAATAAATATCGAATTGCAATTGCAGTCAGTCACAACAGACATGCAAAAGCTCTGCCAAACCATCGAGACCAAAGATAAGGAAATAGAAAACCTTAAGAAAAATCACGAGAGAGGCAGAGAGTATACCCGAGACCTCCAAAGAGATTATCGATCTAGAGATAGAGATCGAAATTATATCGACCGAAGAAATGGAAACTTCCAGAATAGGGGTCGGTCATTTGAAAAAGATCAGAGTGGCAGTCGATCGAGAGAGAGAGAGATTATAATAGATATGCAAACAACTCACGTGATTACACGCGTGAGGGGTCTCATGATAGGTACCGAGATAGATGGGGTGACAAAAAGATTATTCCTGATAATAATAGAGAGGTCTCTAGAGAACGGCCACAAAATTTTAATAATTATAGATCTGCCGACAGGT
>JAQIWP010002337.1:0-11263 GCA_034695525.1 Euzetes globulus
TTACTTTCAATAATAGCTATGAAATGAAATAAAAATCTGGTTTAAGTTTTCATTTCAAAGGATTATCTGATAAAATATTTCTTAATCAGATAATCCTTTTGAATACAATAGAGGGTACACGATTGTCCCACGTTTGTGGATCCCACCTAGGATCATGAGGAGCAAAGCATAATGCAATTCTCTAACTAAAATGCTACACATTGGTCTTTGTTAGAGTGACCTACCCCGTAGCAAAAGTGCGCCAGCCAACGCCGAAGTTCAAAACTTTGGAGGTTCATAATTCGTAAACCGTACTAGATAAAGTGTTAAGTTAAGGTACAAGATTTATAGCTCTTTGAACTCTACTCTGGATACATTGAACATATTTTTCAAAAACAAAATTATCATGGTGAAAAAAATGCGCGAAAATTTCGAAGAATTTTAAAAATATGATCTAGGTGGAAATTATCAAATATTATTAATTCAAATGATAAAGGACATAAAAATAAACAGAATATCCAAAAAAGAAAAAGGTGTCATCTTAGATTTTAAGAAAATCGATTTTTAGTGAAAAAGACTTTATGCCTGCAAAAATGAAAAATCTTATTGAAATTTAGTGTAAAAGATTGAAAAAATTACAAAAAAGTAGAAAAGAATAGCTATTGTTTGATATCTAACCAATTCGTTACCATTTGTTTTGAAAATTAATAATTTTTTTTCATTTTTGTAGACAAAAAGCATTTTTTTACTAAAAATCGATTTTCTTAAAATATAAAATGCAAGTTTTACGTTAAAACTTTAAGAAAAATAAACTAAGTGATTTTTCGAAAATGGCGGCTGAAATTTAATTACACTAATCTAAATTATGTAATAAGGTATGATTGTCATTTTTATTATATATTCGGCACCTTTTTGGTCAGAATCCCGCAGATATTGGAGTGTGTTTCGCCATCGAGTTAAGTCTTGAGCCGCTAATGTCTGCCACAGATTTATTTTTGAAAATATAGTCATGTGGCATATCAATAGGGTTAAATAAATACTTTGCAATGATGAAAATATTTTCTGAAAATATTTAAGGTAATCCGCGCCTCTTGATCGGGGCAGCTCTTGACCGTTGGGTACAAACATGTACTGCCATCTAAAAAATGTTTTGATAACAATCTTATGATTGATTGATAACTGAAATAACTGATAGCTTTCCCTCTCTTTTTGCTCATTAGGGGGCATTCATATAACGGTCAAGAGCCGCCCCGATCAAGAGGCGCGGATTACCTTATATGTTAAAATGTTATGGCTAATTTCAAAATTTAAAAAATTCCCAAATTTTCTGCACCATGGTTTATCGTTGAAAAAATGTTAAGAAAGTTGTAGTTTCTATTAGTATCTAGTCGATTCTATACTAAAATATACTAAAATATATTTCTAGTCAATTGTTAAAAGCGAATATTAACGCTATTTTGATGCAATTTAAAGAATTTTTAAAAATCAAACAAAATATAAAAAGGTCAATTTTTTCTATCCAAATAAATGAGAAAGCCAAAATAAATAATTAGGAGAAAGGTCGGATACATTTGGAAAGAATGGAATATTCTTGTATTAAAAAGTAAGTTTGAAATCGAGTTTCAGCTCTGAATAAATTTGTCGTCAGATTTAGAGGCGTTGAAGCATTGCTTCCCCACAAGTGAACAGAAGTGAGCCTTTGGTTTCTGGACTCCAATACCGGCTTATTTCACATCAACACCACTTTATTCCTCTTTATTTTGCTCAACAAATATTTATTTATATATATTATTAATTTAAATAATTTAATAGTGTTTTTGATATGATATGAGTCAACAAAACAAATAAAATCCAAAAATGAATATTTGGTTAAAACTAATTGTTTTTATAATTTTTGGATCCGTTTTGAGATCGGGTTTACTCCTGAGTTCGTATCAAAAGGACATTTCCAATAGAGTGGAGATTTCCTCTCCGGTAACGGCTTGGAAAAGAGGTTTGTTTTTAAATGAATTACCAATGAAAGTAATTGAATAGCTATTTGGTTCTAAACAGCGGTCGAAGGCGTGACTCTTCAGTCGATGTCAATCTCTCCATACAGTGGCCACACATTCCACGAGTCGCCCCTTTTCTTACATTTGTACCGATTTCTGTTAACCACTCAACTCATTCCCAATATATTCATTTTGGTGGACATCACCACTGCTTTAATACTTTCAGCCGTTTGTTATAAACAATTAAACCATTTATTGGTTTTAGAAGAACAAAGAATTAAGAAAAACAATGAGAAGGAAGACATTAAAAGGCTGTCAATCGATAAAAATCAAGTGAAAGATCTGTCGGTGAAAGTGGCGGTCATATATCTGTTGTCTCCATATTCAGTGCTCTCATGTGTCGGACAATCGACGAGTGTTTTCACTAATTTTTTGATGGCTTTGACTCTTCTGACGACAACTCTTCAAATTCGAATCATATCGACGGCACTGTTGGCGCTGTTGGCCTACCAGTCATTTTACCCGCTAATGATGATAGTGGCCATTGCTATGATTGTTGAGCAAAAGACGTATCGATCGGCCAAACAGTCAGTGGTAGTGGAGGAAGTCCAATATGACCTGCCTTCAGTCAAATTCTCAATTTTGTCCACTCTTTTATTATTCGTTTTCTTTTGGTTCGTACTTCTGTTTGTGTCCTACAGTCTAATGGAAAACAATTATGAATTCCTTTCCTCGACGTATGGCTTTATGTAAGTATTCTTGGCTTTTAATGATTAATGATTACTAAAGGATTGTGGCAATAGGTGGACAGTACCCGATCTGACGCCAACTATAGGTATTTTCTGGTATTTCTTCACTGAAATGTTTGACCATTTCCGGGAGTTCTTCCTCTGGACTTTTCAAATCAATGCATTTATTTATGTCATTCCATTGGCCATTACTTTGAGGTATTTTCCGGAACTCATTCAATTGTCTTTTAAGAAATGATATTTTTTTTTCAGGAGAAACCCATATTTTCTGAGTTTTATTTTACTGATTTTGTTGTCGCTCTTCAAACCGTATCCGACAATATCTGATTTGGCGATATATACGGCACTTCTGCCTCAATGGACTCACCTGTTCTCTCGTAAGTGTGTCCGAAAGAGTATAAAAGTAGAGTTGAACTGTTTGTCGTTTGAAGACATGAAACAGGGACTGGTCATCGCCTGTATGTTCATTTCGTGCAGTGTTTTAGCGCCCATCCTCTGGCACTTATGGATAGTTATGGGGACCGCAAATTCTAATTTCTATTTCGGAGTTACTTTGGCCTACAATACGGCGCAGGTATTCAAAAAATGACAAGTTTTCAAAATAATATTCATTTATTAATTTCGTTTCAGATTTTCCTAATAACTGATCTCTTATTCGCTTTTGTCAAAAGGGAGTTTTATATCGAAAACGGGGTGAAGACCGACGCCGACGGCAAACTGGTCCGACTGGAACTGGCCTTTTAATTAAACTTATTTAATATTATTAGTCATTTATGTATATAATCTGATGGTTGTGTCGGCTCCGGCAGAGAATAGCCAGGGCTGAAGTGGATGGAAACAACATTGAAGGACTCCCAAGTTGTCAGTAATGGTATGTCCGCGAAGTACTTTGACGGGAACTATGAGCGGATTTTGTGTCAAATCGCTGTAAACCATTCCGTGAGAGATAATAGTTGTGCCATCGTCTGACGCCGAAGCGAACAGAGGATACCTCGGGTGAAAACAAACGCTTCGAATCGCCTTTTTGTGATATCGTAGTGTTTTGTAGGGTTTCGTAGATAAGTCCAAATCAAACCAACTGAGCCTTAGGTCATAACTGCCGACAATCACATTATCGCCTAATTTAATAATAATATTGTTTTAATACTTGACTTAAAGGTGTATTTTACTCAAACCATACCTTCCGGATGTATTGCAATACTTGAAATTTCATTACAATTGGGTAACAGTTTTTTAGTCATCTCTTGTTTGACCAGATTATAGACCCGAACCGCACGGTTTGTGGCCACAAAGAAATATGGACGCGTGGGGTGAAAGAGTACGCACTGTATTATACCTTTTGACTTCTTAAACGGAATCTAACGGTTCAATGAAGGAATGAGTGAATGAAAGGATGGGCTCTCAGATTGATTACCTGAGACTTCCTTTTAGTCAAGTGATGTATGGCCACTGATTTATTGGCACCGTTGGGCATAACTGTTGCGAAATAATCGCCACCGAAATGCCATACGATTTGTCGAATTTCGAATCTGTGTTTAATAATAATTCTTATGCCTGTCAGCCACTCAGGTGTGGCGCCGGTCTGTTCAATCAGTTGCCAGTCCACTACAGAGTGATCTGTTGACTCAGTCTTTGGCTTTTCGCTGTTATCGTCCACAACAGTAGTGAACATCAAATCGGTTTCATTACTAACAAACTTATCGCCAACTTTTGGATTTATCATAAAGAGATCCTTTCCCACAACGACAGCACACAAACACTTACTTCTGTCCGGACACCACTTTATATCGGCGACGGGACCGTTGAATTTGATGACATTAATTGTTCTGGTGGTTAAAACTTCCCATATTCTGACAGTACAGTCATCACTACCGGATGCGATGAATTGGCCATTAGGTTCGATACTAAGACAGCGCACAACATCTGTATGTCCTCTATATATAAGAGATTGAAGTGAAGGAAAAGGTTGCAGATCTCGTGGTCTGGGTAATTTTGGTATCAGGTCCTCAGGATTGACGTTAGCTCTGAGTTTGCGGGCGCGCGGACACAGATAGAGGTCCATCAGACGCTCGTACCTCTCAGTGACAAACTTGGGATACGCCGGCACTCGTCGTAAAGAAGAAAATTTCTGTGGAATGAAATTGATTTTACGTTCTTCCGGTTCCTTTTCCAACCACTTCTCTTTCTCCTCTTCAGTTAATAGATATTCAGGGGGCGGATTATATGACTCTTCGTGACCAGGGGCTTTCAGTTTAGGGGCTGGTATGTAGCGCTCGATTCTCTTATTTCTATCAGAGATCTGTTTTTCCCACAAATCATAATTGAAAGCAAAAGGTCCGTCCTTTGGTTTGGGAGGTTTGGGTTTAAGGCGCGCCTTTTTGATTGCGGCGACCAATTTGCTGACCTGTCGTTTCTCAGATAGCGATGGTATGAAACTGGCCTTAGTTTCGGGTCTGTTAGTCACCGGATGAATCATTTTCTCGTACGTAAAGAAATCGATGAAATCTTCGTAAGGATTATAAGTGGGATCCGGAAACTTGCCTTTTCTGACCCTTCGCAACAATTCTACGTCATTGTCAGTCAATATGACATTCTGGCCGGTCATACGGTCTTTCACTGTTCGCCAATATAATGGGTCTTCCATTTTATTGAGAAATTCTTGCATTTCGTCCACTTTTGGCGGTTTTATTAACTTATTTCCACTCAAATCATATCCGATGTGCGCCAAACCATTGTACCACTCGTGAGGAATGTTTCCGATTGTATTCCTTAGATCCTGACATTAAAAATCAATTATTGAAAGGAATTTAAATCAAACATTTAAGTCAAACCTCTTCATCAGAGGAGTCGATCTCATATTCATCTAATTTGGCCAAAATCTTGCCCTTTTTCTTCGGCTCCATTTTATTCTCTACTCTTTTGATTTTATCTTCATTTTTAACGATATCTTCAAATTTTTTTTCGTTACTTTTCGGCTCCAAAATCTCCAATTCATTATCACTTTTGTCAGATTCGATGTCATTGTCCTCGTCTTCACTCATGTCTTTTAAAGTGATCTTTAAATATAATTTGAATTTTTTTTGATTAACAATTTTAAAATATTTGTAAATTAATTACATTTTCGTTGATGTCATCGATGCCCTCGTCTTCAGATGATTCTTCTCCTTCTTCTGGATCATCGCTCGAGTCATTTGAATCATCTGTCTTTTCTTCTTCTTCTTCTTCTTGTTCAGATTCTTCTATATCTTGGTCATCGAATGCTTCTGACTCATCGCTTCTGTCTTCAAATTCTTCTGATTTGTCGCTAATTTTGTTGGATTTTATACTGTTCTCATCTTTTTTAATGTTGGGCTTCTTTGATCTTGCCATTATTTCCAACACAATTTAGGTTTAATCAGTCGATTAATGCCAGTTCTTCGTTATTCTCCAAAAGTAATAAATTATGACAAATAATGTCAATTGTTTAATAAAATTAATCAAAATATTTGTTGATTAAAAGGGACGGCAAAACACGTGAATTGTTTCAAATAGTTTAAAACCTCGTGTTCTCATTGACCACAAATACCGTACAACCAAATAATGTTTGGCTCTGTTTACTCTTTAATATTAAACTAGTGGGCAATCATTTGATTCTTTTTTAACGTCTTTTATTAAAATCATCTGAATTTTTGAAAATAAATGAATTTGAAGACATGAGAGACATCTATAGAGTGTAATACTGGAAAAAAAGATTGAGATCATTTAAACTTTATACTCTGTACCTGCTTATAACTTGTCCGCTACCTGCACAGGTTCATATACAGGTGCTTTGTGTGTAAAGATAAGTGGTGTCAGCTCTGAATTGTTGATCGGAGAGAACTCTAATTATCGTTAAAAGCGACTGCTTTTCAGACTGAACTCCAAATGAATCAATGATTGCACACAAAATAAGAAAACATTGAAAGCTTTTCATTTTTCTCAAAGCTTACCAATCTTTAAAAGATCATTTTATTTTTAAGTTTAATTTGTCGATATATAGAACCCTTTAATTATTCAATGAATTCCGAAAAAATCTATTTTAATGGACAAAAGATTGTAATTAAATATTGATTTGAGAAAAGAATGCTTTCGTAAAGACTTTCCTCTTTTTTAAAAATCAGAATTTGTTTGAAATTTGAATGAAATGCAAAAAAGTTTGGCTAATAATAGGTCTGACTATTGATTGCATTAATTTTGAATAAACTGTTGGTTCGATTGCTTCACGACTGGAATCATTGGATTGTATGCCTCCAGTGGTTGAAGTGGTTCTAAAGAACTGGATGTCATCAGACAAGTGATGGCAAAGTGGAGGAAACGATCATTAAAGAAGTGATAATAATTGAATTCCAATGCAAAGACAACTATCAATTTAATGGCGTTGTGCGCACTCTCTCCGGCACCGGATTGGTTGCAGAGGACTGCAGGACTGGCGCCCGGAGGCTATAATTTGGCGAAAACAGAGCTCAACAATAATAGTTAGTTTACGTATAGCCTGAGTGCGAGCGCCTGTAATACATGTTTGTATGGCTTAGTCTATGGCTGACTGCATGACAGGGTCTCACTCTTCACCAAAATGGCAAACATTCAGATATTTCCACAAAATGAATATCCATTTCACAAAATCCATTGATTGTCACTTCTTTTCAAATGTTTCACCAAATTATTCGTCGTTTTTGAACTTATTTTGTGTGAATTAATGTGAATGTCGTCCCGACTGACCGTCTTTTGAATAGCCATTAGGTGTGTCCGCAAATGTTAGTGCGATAGTGAGGGTTGTGTCGTGTCTGTTGTCCCCTATTCTGAAGACTGTAGTGACAGCAGTGGTGGTCAGAGATGGCCACTGATTTGACTGATATCGTAAAACAGGGATATATTCGCGTCAAAAGCAAATCGATTAATGTTTGGCAAAAACGATGGATTGTTTTGCGTCGCGCTTCCAGTAAAGGACCCATTCGTTTGGATAAGTACTTCGACGAGAAGAGTGCCCGCAATAGCGGACACCACAAGACTTCATTGTTGACAAATGTGTCCTCTATTTCACGGCTGCCCAACACTTGTCGGAAGTATGCCTTTTGTATAAACATGCAAGATGGATCCAATAAGTCTTTCGCTTGTGATTCAGGTATTCATTTTTTTTCACGCCATTCCACCCCTCCTTTTCTCTTAATATTTCTCATTACACATCAATATTTATCCAATTATTCTTTGAATTAGACTTAGAGGCAGATACTTGGGTTAAGCTGTCAATACAAGAGTGTCTTCTTCTGCCTCCAGGACTGGCCACTGGAGAGCCAGATGTGTTGAGGCCGGGAATACAAAAGGAACTGCAGGAACAGTTTCACGTCTATCTAATGCCGAACTCTAAGTTAGATGTATTCGGGGAGTGTTTACTGCAAGTGACCCACGAAAACATATATTTGTGGGATATCGCCAACTCTAAGCTGAAGTTAGTGGCCTGGCCTCTCACTGCCCTCAGGAGATATGGTTTGTCACAAGACTTCACCAAAAGTCCAATCCTTTTGTTTAACGTTTTTGTTTGGTTGACATTAGGCTCAGACTTAACGAAATTTACGTTCGAAGCGGGCCGTCATTGCGCCACCGGAGAGGGAATGTTTGTCTTCCATACCTTAGAAGGAGAGAAGATCTACAGGAAGGTGCACCAGGCAACTTTGGCCATTGCCGAAGCACACCATAAAATGAAAAAACTGCCATCAAGTGCTTCAACTGATTTGCCACAAATCGAAACTCGACTGCGATTTACAACAAATTTAGTTTAATTTATTTGATTCTCGTTTTCATCCCATTTTTGGCATCAATTCATCTCTCATTTGACGACTCGACTCATCCTCTCATTCATTGTTTCATCGATTTATTGAAAATATTGTTAATTATGTTTACTATTGAATGGTTCGAAAAGCAAAGGGATTATCGCCTCAAACATTGACTTCTTTTGACATAAATTGGGTCTCAAATCACTTCTGAAGCGCCAAAAGTTATGCTCAGTTTTGGTGAACACAACAAAAGTTTGTATTTCGTTATGACTTTGAATTTGTAATAATATTTGAATAATAAAAATATTTAAATTTTCTTTAAATTAATTTGATTGCCTTCGTTAACAAAACTGATTTCAAACCAATAGTTAGTTTAATATTCTTAACCCAGATTATTTAACATAAAGATAGAGCTAAGAGATCACATGGTTTTTACACTCGATTTGAAAATGTTTTTCTAATTTAAATTTTGTTTCACCTAAAGAGTTTAGATAGGATAGGATAGCTAGTACAGAGTGATGAGGGCCAACTTTGTATTCTATTACTTTTAAATGATTTAATTTAATGTTCGGCCAGTAATTAGCGATGGATTGCAATGCAATCATTGCATTATTCAATTGAGCATTCATTTGGGTTATTCAATGCCTTTCAGTGTTTCAACTTTGATGAGTAGTAATGAGGACAGTCTTATGCCATCTCTAATTACTTTAGTTTTATTTCAATCCGAGACACAGAAATGACAACTTTTTTAGATTATAAGAAAACTGACTTCCGATTGAATGACAGACTAATGCTTCCAATGTTTCCAAATTCAATTATATACTCAGTATATTATACTCTGTATTGCTTTGAAAGATTGAACTCTATTTGTCTGAATTAAGAGCCAAAAACGGTATTCACTCTTTTGCCGGCAATAGTTTTGCTTCGATTTTTCTTCTTTCAGTATTTATTAAACAAAACTTGAAAAATAATTTTTATATGATTTCTAAAATTAGATGCAATGAACTGAAGCGCATAATTTTATTTTTACAAGTAAAGTTTGTAAAGTTTGCCGTATTTTTAATACATCGTTAATCTGTTTGAAACTTATCTGATGTGGAATTGAATTTCATTTGACTCAAAGCAAAGCTCATAAAAACTAGCAATGAATTAATTGAGACGATATTTAGTTCATCGGTTATTTTTAAGCACAAATGTCACGTCTTATGGAGTTTTTCAATTAAAAAGAAGATAAAGTGAATGATAGAAAATATGAGCACAAATCAAAAGCGGCGAACACTTCGACATCGCGTCCGATAAAGCATTTATTCACTGAATTGAACGACAATTTTTATGACTATTTATTTCGTTTCCCATATAAACAAAATAATAAACAAAAAATATATATTTCTAATGAAATTATATGTCTTTTGCTTTGAGTCTATTCTCATAACATGATTATAGTGGTGGACAACGGCCAGGACTTAACTTTTTCCTCTCACACAACAGTGCTATTTAAAGTACTTTTAAAGTATAAGGTTTTCAAAGTTTGGAGTCCTTGAAATTGTGGTCTTTGCTCGAGTCTGGACCTATTATGAGCCAACTTTTGAACATTTCTGGGAAAGTTTTCACGATTGACGGCCAACACAACCACTGCTTCTCTTTATTTACTTTCCAAATGAAAAGTCTTAAAGAATAAAAGCGAAGAAAAAGCAATCCTTAAAATCTCTTTTTTAACATCAAATGAACCCCACATTCACCATACAATATAATATAATACAAAGATGATTCTATTCAATGAATTTCTCATTTTTCTCTTTAGTTATATAAATAAAATCATAGAATAAAATATATAGTATTCAAGTAATTCAAGTGTTTACTGAATGCATCTCTGGATCAACGAATTCAAGTCTGAACTCACTTTTCAGTGAAGTCTTCACTTAAGTTTCAAATGTTTTTCTCTGCAAACCATTAGCTCTGAGTTCAATGTTATTTAACATATAGTTCACTAAATGTAACTGTCTTTTGATTGTCGTCTCATAACTCATTGATCGCTAAATTTTCAATGAAAGATATCATTGAAAGGAGAAAAAAATTAAAGAACCAGGTTCTCAATGAAAATTTCTTCATTAGAAAATCGATTTTCCATAAAATACATTAACTTTGATATTAGGAGAACACGATTACGACTCTCACAACAATTTAGACATCATTTCAGACTAACTCAACAAAAGTATTTTCATTGAATCAAATGCATGGACGACCATCTAATGTAGAGTCAAACATTCCGGATCAAATCTAGGAAATATATTAGACAAATAACTGGCAAATAGTCACGACTTTGTGCACATTTCTTGATTTGTTTACTTCACTAACATTCACCGATTTAAATAACTTTAATAATAGAAAGTTAGAAAGTCTATCATTATATGAGTTTAAAGTGTCTCCCTTTGCGAGTCGGAAGTAAAAAACCTTCTCAATTACAGCTAGATTATACACTTCTAATTAATGTGACCCTGGCAAGCATAACAAATCCCATTTGCATGAAATTCACAAATATTTTTAAAAATCTTTTTTGAGAAGTGAAAGTGAAACCAAAGCTAGCATGCACAGTTTATTGACGTTATATGTCGTTCTCATTGCTGAATCGAAGCCGCTTGGCTTGAGCCAAGCGGCTTCGATTCAGCAATGAGAACAGCCAAGAAGGCTTGGAACCTTCTTGGCTCAAGCCGCTTCAAATACCCTTCTTGAGAAGGTTTGCTCTGCAATGAGAACA
>JAQIWP010002338.1:0-11258 GCA_034695525.1 Euzetes globulus
GAGAGAGAGAGAGAGACCATTGAATAGGAGAGACTTTAGTTGAGTCCTTAATGAGGCACAAGTTAACGAACTGAGAGCACCCGAATATATCGGTAATTGTTGTCAATTCAATAATTATTTCCTGTGTTTTCATTTTAAAAGACACTTATTTATCAAACATTACGTGTTTTGATGAGAAGTTTAAAAAAAGTTTTCCGAAAATTTTCAATTCTTCGCTTCCGATCTGAAAATCGACAAAAAAATTTGGGAAAACTTTTACTGTATTTCTTGACGCAAATAATTAGTGAATAGATGTTTCGAAAGACTGGATATAGTAAACGAAATTCATTTCTATTAATGTCTAAGAAACTAATAATTGATTAGATATGAAGTCGTTTTTTCAGAGACTATGTCCTAATTATTGAGTTTTATTAGATTTTATTAATTCTGTAATTCCATAAAAAGAGCCTTTCATTCAGATAATTATTTATTTCAATTGAATTAATCAGGGTAATTATGGGAAAAAATTGACGTCAATTAACTGATTATTAGGTCTTTTATAAACTGAAAGGATTACTTTAATTAACTCATTGAGAAAAGTCATTTTGGATGTATAGCCCATTCCTGTTCCCTAATGTATTGCGATCTACAGATAAGTCTGATTCTGGACTAAAATTGATGACAAGAAGAGGTTATTTTCGACACAAATCTAATGATCATTACTGGGAATAAGCAAAGGATAACATCGAAGTCAAAGATAACCAAAAATGAAAAACTGTTAACTTATTCACAAATTGACAGCTATTTAGAGATAAAAAGGCTATATTTGGAGAACTATCCTCTCATTTGGAAGGACTTTATTCCGAGCCATCGCTCACTCGAGTCAAGCGATTCATTAATTTTGAACAAAAATATTCGTTAATTGGATGACAATTAGCTCTTATTCTTATCATTTTGTCATTTAGTTTCTGATGTTTTTCAACAGTTTATTAATCAATTTTGAAATTTTCAATCTCTTATGATTGCAATTCATGCATAACTAATTGAATTTCACTCGTGGAAAATCGCATCAATTCATCCTGTTCGCTGATAATTAACTAATCTTAGTAAAATCAGTGGAGAACGGGTTTCTATTCAATCGATTATAAGGAAATTCAAAACCTTTTTACAAATCAATTAATTATTTGATTCCAAAGTTTTACTAAAATTTTCTTTTGAATTAATTTATCAAAAGTAGACATTCTATGAAAACTAAAGAATAGATTCAATGATAAGAATAGGATTTCAATGAAATCATTTGTTTTACTTATGTTCTTGTATTTTGTTTCCATTTATATCCAATGAACTTTAAAAGCAAAACAATAAGAACTATCTTCTATCAGAACCGTCTGAAGCCGTGAGTAAATAGAAATTAAATTTGAAGTCAAAGAAAAGGCGACTAAAAATAATAACAAATCTCTTCTAAACTATGTATTTAATAGAAGTTATTATTTTAAAGTCAAAAATCTTTTTGTCAGATATTTTTTTGAGCAATGATTTTGATTTAATTTTGTTTCCTATTCTTTGAATAATAAATCTGTTAAACAAACAATAGAAAAGTCGAATCAAGTCAAGTGCTCACAACGGGAAGCGTAGGAGTGTTTCAAAGGACGACCTCATTCTCTTTAGCATCAAATAGTTTGACCTTTCGCCTAAAATTTGATCTATTATTGTTTATTTTAGAGGTTATGGTCTTCAGTCAAAATCAGATCTAATTTTCATTCAATTTTGAAGACAAAAACATTTTTCTTCACAAAATTTCAACTTAAATGTCGTTTAAATATTTAAAATCTAATCATTTATTTGAAAAAACAATTTGAAATTTAATTCCGAGATTCAAAAGGGATTAATGCTTTATAATCTATCATAATTTAGGTAAATTCTAGCAAAATTACTCCGAGTATTGACTTGAACTCTGACTCAAACATATCTTAGGTCTGTTTTCAATCGCATACATCACTAATTTATATACAATTATACGAAAAAAATGATAGTTATTATACAACTCCATAACAGAGTATTTTGCAATAAATACTTTGATTTATTGTGTAAACCATATTATAGTTTGAACATAGAATCCAACCAAATGTTTGCATCGTTTTTAATACTTTTTTAATCGATTTCTTATCGATTTCCTTAATACCGACGAAAACAGCATTTATTTAATAACTTCTCTCAATATCTTAGAAGAAAATATATATAAATCATAAATAAAATCGAATATAATTTTTCTTATTTGCGGAAAAGTTTTGACCGTTTGATGAATATTCTGATTGATTGAAGTCATGAGAAGAAGAACCTGAGAGAAATAAAACGTTTGATATTTTCTAGTTTATGTATCTAACACTCATTAATGAGGGTTTACCAAACTATATTTTCAAAAGATAACATCTAAATGCCTTTAAAAACAATATATTTTCAAAATTATTTTATTATATCTTGGCTATTTGCAGGTAAGCATTACCACAACTGAAACGATTCTAACAAATCTAATTGGCGTCTGATCCGACTCAAAATGGCGTATATTTGTTCTGTATCACTTTACGCATCTATGAAGAACGGTCCTCGGTCAAGTATCTAACTTTTAGTTTCATTATCGATACTTAAATAGTTGTCTACTAATTAGTAAAAAAATCAATTAACTGATAATTTATTTGAAAATTTTCTCCTTATATACTAAATCCTTATAAGATTGAGTCCACATATTGTTCGGCTCGTTTCTTATTGGTTTGTGATTTAGACACCAGTTTGATAGATAAACCTTTTTAATCTCTTGCCAATGACTAATCCTTAATCTTTTTGTTTATTTGACTAGTAAATGTTTCTGTTTTTCTATTTATTTGATGAAAAATAATTTGATTTAAATTAATAAATAAAAATAATTTGAAATTATATAACTTGTAATTTTGGTTTTGTGTGTTCTTTTTGATACAAAATTTTTCCATTATCCGAGCTCTGTTTATTAGTAATCATTACTTGCATTCTCCTCATTAATAATGATTAAATTGGAGACCCCTTGAATGGGTACTCACATATCAGAATTTGACCTTCGCAGATATGTCAAAAATATATTTTAAAAGAGGATAGGCTACTTTTTATTGGCAAATGTACATGTTAAAGTACCTAGATTGTCTAAAATTCGAAAAAGAAGATTGAAAATATCGTGATTTAAACTTGAATTAGATTCAATGGTTATGTTTAATAGAGAAATACAATATTCATTCATACTTTGAAACAATTAATTGCTTACTAATAGTAATGAAACAGAGGTCTAATAAAAGTTTAATTCATACTTATTATCATTCGTTTAAAGTTCTCAAACTTCTCAAAATATTAATTCAGGCTTAAATAAGTTCTTTCAAATCACGAAACCACTTCATTGATTGCTTCAAAATCTTCACTGTCTTTGAGAAGCAATTGATTGCAAATGAAGTAACCAATCATTGTCTTAAAAGCCTCGAAAGTCGTGTCTTCGATAACCACTTCTTTGACTTTGGATTCTTTGAAATTACCGGAAAACATGGCTCTGAAGACCCGACTTTTGTTAATTAAGAGCTGCTTCAAAGCCGGGACTCTCTGTCCGTCGACAATGAAGACAACATCACTTAACTCTTCGTTCATAAAATAATCCATTTCTGGACACTCAGAGATGGTTTTCCTTTTTAAGGACTTAATTTTGAAGTAAAACATAAAAAATATTAGTTTTCTGTTAATTAAGTGGCAATGCTTACCATAATTTGTTTAATAATATTCTATCATTCAATAAACAATTTGCAGATCAAAAGCAATCAAACGGAAGTGGAAATGACTATTGATTTGAAAAAATGAATTTGAATTCAAAAAATTGAAAATTGATTACTTTTTTGTCATTTTTAGATCCCATTTATCAGATTTTGGCTTAAATACAATTGATTTGATTACTTTTTTCAAATAAAACCTTATTTCTTTTTTATTGATTAAAAATGAGAAAGCAACATTTTAGTACAAATACAGCTTGCCAACTTTGATTTAAACCTAGAGAACACTATTTTCATTTTTAATGTAATGTAACATGTAACGTATCAATAATATCAACAAGATCTTATCACTGAACGTTCATTTAATCAGATAATTATTTTTGTCATACTTTTAGAATTTTTAAAATAAAAAACATTTGGTTTCATTGTTCAGTTTTGTTCCCAATATTTTTAAAAGATAAAAATGAATTGATTTTCCTGTGAAAAATGATTGAAGCCAGATGGTTTACAGTATATACATCTGAATAATCACCTAAGTTGATGTAAAAACACCTTTCTAAAGAATTAAATGTTATATTTTATGCATGGACGGTCAAAGGAACGAGCCCTTTAAGAATGTTCCAGAATTAATCTCAACTTTCTGTTTTCTACTAGCACTGAATTTGGGTATGACTTATTAAGTTAAATTATTTCCAAAACACATTGAATAAGAAAAATCCCTCTTAGATTTTTTTTCTATAAACTATTCCATAAAAGTTTTCTATTTGAATTTTTATTCTTCCTTGATCATCAAACTAAAATTACATAAACCTATTGCAAGATATGTAGCTATCAAAATTCAGTTAAACATGAGATAACTAATCAACCAAATCCATAGAAACTGACAGTCCTTATCACTATTTCAGTAAATATTCTTGAATTTCAAGTCTTTGTTTGAAAATTGGTTTAAAAAATAAACTTTCATTCAATGACTCATGAAATCAAATGACAGACAATTTTTATTATTATTATTGAATGTCTAAATATCTTTTGTTAAAAAAACTAAAATCATTTTCAATATCGTTTGCCTAACAATTGTTAACACATTTGTATTACACAAATATGTATTCAATAGTTTTCAGTCATTGAACTCTAAACATGTTTTATATTATTCTGTTATATATTTTATTATAACTTTTGTTAATATTTTTTTGCAATTTTTACTTAAAAAACATAAATGTCTTCAAAAACTTGGATTTGTCTGAAGTGTACTTTAATTAACTCAAGAACTGACAATCAGTGCAAGGCTTGTGGTAATGATTGTATGCCTCAGAGCACAGGGCGAGGAATTGGCTCCCAGTTGAAGACCTACGAAAATTGGATGTGCAGTCGCTGTACAGCAGTTAATCCAATATTAATAAACAGCTGTTCCGTCTGTCATCAGAAGAGATCAGATATCAAATTAAATGGAAGCGATGTCAGCAACAAATTCAGAGATGTCTTAAACAGTCTTTCACTGAAGAATCTGCGGATGACTGATAGGAATGGCATCAGAAGTGACTGGAAGTGCAGTAAATGTACTTTTTTGAACCGACTAACTGATACCAAGTGCCAAATCTGTGCAATCAATAGATATGCCATTCCTTTAGTCGAAGAAAACGTGACAAAAGTAGCTAAAAAGTCTTTGCCTTCTTCTGCTTCCAGTTCTAAATCTGAAGTGAATTCATCAATAAGTCAATCAAAGTTCAGAACAGACTTCAAAGACACGATTCGTCGTAATGAGGAACGGGAGGCACGCAATCAATGGGAACGTATTCTTAGATTTTGTCGCTCAAATAAAATCAATTTTGTCGACGACTCGTTCCCTCCGATTCCGAAAACCCTGTATTTTAGACCAGATTTGATGGTAAAGAATGGAACTCATGTTTATCAGTGGCTTCGACCGAATCAAATAAGAGACGATAATAACTCTTCAGTGGAGTGGACTGTATTTCGAACACCAATGGCTTCCGATATATCGCAAGGAATACTCGGCAACTGTTGGCTGCTGTCAGCCCTCTCAGTACTGGCAGAGCGCCCGGAACTGGTCGAGAAGGTGGTCATTACTCGTGAAATATGTCCAGAAGGCTGTTATCAGGTCCGGCTCTGTAGGGACGGGAAGTGGAAGACAATTCTAATCGACGATACCTTTCCTTGTGATAGAAATGGAAGACTAGTCTATTCTAAAGCAAAGCGCCGACAGCTTTGGATGCCTTTAATAGAGAAGGCGGTGGCGAAGATGTTTGGCTGTTATGAAGCACTAGTTTCTGGCCGAACATTGGAAGGCCTATCTATACTGACAGGCAGTCCCTGTGAACCAATAAACCTTCAACCGCGACACTCAGAGGAGGAACAGTTGGACGTCGACTTTATTTGGGCAAAGCTTCTCAGCTCAAGAATGGCCGGCTTTTTGTTGGGTGCCTCGTGTGGAGGGATTGGTGGGATGCCCGACAGTCATTTCCAGAAAGTTGGGCTCAGACCAAGACATGCCTATTCAATACTAGATGTCCAGGGCATTGATGGTCTACGTTTGATTCGTTTACGCAATCCTTGGGGCTGTCATTCTTGGACTGGTGACTGGTCAGACGGCTCTCCACTCTGGACATCAGCACTCAGACATGAGCTCATGCCTGAAGGCTCTTCTGAAGGCCTGTTCTGGATGTCATTCACTGATGTCCTCAAATACTTTGATTCAATAGACATCTGTAAAGTCAGATCCGATTGGAGTGAATGCAGAATAAATGCTGTCTTTCCCTCCAATTCATATGACATCAAACAGATGACAGCAGTGGTGGTGACAGTCGTTGAGACAACTGAAGTAGAGTTCGGTTTATACCAAAGAGGACAACGAAGTGTAGAGAATAAGGACAGACATAAAATAGATTTAAGTTTAGCTGTATTTTCATGGAATGGCTATCATTTGGGAAAACTGGTCAAACATTGCAGTCGAATGTTAGACAGTTTTGTGGGCTGTCATCACATTCTGGAGCCGGGAGTTTATATTGTCGTTAATATGGCTTTCAATCACTTTAACTCAAGTGAGTCATATCCTGTTCAGGACTGACATTCAGATAATTACTTTATTTATTCTTCAAAGTCAATCAAAGTGTAGATCAATACCCGGAATATCTGTTGGCGATCCATAGCTCCAAACCATTGCTCTTTGAGAAAGTCTGTCCACCGAAACATATTTTGGCCGATGCTGTCATCGGTCTGACAGTAGCTGTTGGCCGCAAACATGAGGTCAGCCCTCATTCATAAAATGTTTACACAAATTAATACTTATAATGATTTCCAGATTTCCCAGGGAATGACTGCCTATTATTTAACAAAGGACTGGTCCGGCCTATCAGTAGTTTTGGAGAACAGACATCCAGACCTGAGCTTAGAAGTGGTCTGCGACTGTACTGGAAGTACTAATGTTGTTTCCACAAGGAATACCCTCAAAGTTGAGGACAGCATCCCTCCACTGCACAGGTATGGATACTAAATGTTTAGTAAATTCATTAAAATTTAATTCAAATGACAGACAATTGGTTATACTTTTAACTCAATTGGAGTCAACGTCTGGAATGAGAGTCAAGTACTCACTGAAGCCATCATTAATTTCTGGAGCACTGATCAACTGTAATACTGATTCCTATGAGGAGAAGCACTCCCCTTCCTTCCATAGACAGGTGTTGGAATTGCATTCTCCCCGTCCTCTGTAGTCAAATTCAATAATATATACTATTTATAGATTAATTTATACCAAGAAATAAATTATCATTTTATTCTTAAACTGATTTTTTGCATTTAAAATTTCAATACATTAAAAATGCTCAAACAAGGCTGATCTTTCTCATAATACCACATTTTCGTAGGAAAATCTGCTTGTTTCTAATAAACTATTGATTAATTATGGACTTTTAAAGTCTATTTTGTCAATTAAATATTCCAAGATTAGAATCAAATTAATTTGTTTTGAAATTAAAAATCAAGAACTTGTTGACAACTTTTCCACTTTTCTTCGTTTATTTATTAGACCATATTGATGAAAGTCTTTTCAACAACAAAAATATATTCAAGTCAAATTGTTAATAACAAGTTAAGTTAATTAAGTTAAAACATATTTGTTGCTAAACAGTTATTTGTATTCTAATTATATTATTATTCCACTGAAAACAAAATCAAGAACTTTACCTAATCGGCAATGTCTAAATTGTTGATCATTATATTGGTAACAATTATCATTATCCAGCTCACTTGTATTTCGTGCGGAAAAAGTAAATACTTCAGAATTCTTTAAAAAAATAGATTAACTGAACTCTGGTTACCTTTTATTTGTTTTATTGGTCGAAACAGAGATCAGTTTTTATTTATGATTGTATAACAAGTATCTTGTTCCTTAAAAATAATCTATCAAGAATTCGTTAGCTAGTACATTTTTATTGAGCCCAAAGCTTTTTAATTTTTCGAATTTTTTACTCATTAAATGCAAATAATTAGTTATCGGATAACTTGTTAAAATATTGAATAAAAAATACTTTTTAGAAAATGAGCCGTCTATAGAAAAGAGTCAAGGCAAAAATGAAAAGAGTAATGTCAAAAAATCAACCCGCCCAATTACATCAGAATCAAGTAGTTCAAGTAACACTGAAAATAAGACTCACAAGGTATCATGAATTTGAGCTTAACATCTTGTTTTTTTGTCCTGTTTTTCGACTAAAAAATTGATATTTTATTATTTTCAGAGTTCGAGCACAAAAACAGTAAAGAATTATTCCTTTTCTAATTACTCCAGAATTGTGACCCGTAGTGAAGAGAAAATTAATTGAAATGAACAAGAGATCGAGCACCAGGACAGTCTGATTAATATCTTGAAACATAACTGATATGCAAAGTAAAAATTATTTTTCTAGTGTATTAAAAATTAATACTAAAATCAATGTTTAATTTTGGTTGTATAGTTTTTTTTTACTGAAACCTTGCTTAGAAAATAAATTCTAGACTAACTAGGTTAATTGGGTGAACTGATCAATTTCCTTTTTTATTTGTTTATGATATGTTTGTGATTCTATCGCTTAATTTTGATGTAGCAGTACATTTGTCTTGCGTTTTGTTACATGCTCTAACCAGGAACAAACGGCTAATTCAAGTTTTCAAGCAAGTTTTCAATATTTTCAAGAGCCGAGATGATTTCAAAATTAATCATGACAATTTGGAATAAAATGTTCCACTACTGGATACTTTAATAATTAATTGAAGTTTCAATTTGCGGTAAAATATGAGCGAACATTAGTTGAGACCCAGCTGCATTTCCAAAACATTCATACCTACTTGGTTCGAAGTATCCTGCTACTAACCACAGATAATTGAATGTTTATCTTGAGTTTGGCCATAAAGTTAGCCTTAAAGCCAATGGTTTTTAATTCAGCGAACAGTTGAGAGCTATAAACGCCTTTTGCTCTCTTTTTCAACGCTTTGAGAATTGACTGAATTGACAAAACCATTGACTTTAATGCTAACCCTATGGCCAAACTCAATCTGTGGTTAGTAGCAGGATAGTTCGAAACAAATAGGCATGAATGTTCTGGAAATTACCTTGGCTCTTTGAAAAATTCAAAAAATAATCGGAACATTTCCTCGTAAGTTAGGTTACTTTTGATAGCTGGTTTTAAGTGAACAGTTGTGGTTTAATATGGTTGTACTATTTATTTTTTCATGCCTTTGAGAAAGATATGCCGGGTTCAAATCCCGTTGGCTACTATATTTTTATTTGATTTTTTATCGTATATTCTTCTTAATTGTTAGTAATATCTGAAAATTTTCGATAAATAATAAACTGAATTCTCAATTAAAAGATTATTTAATAATTTATTGAATTTTAATTCTGTTTAATTAAAATGATATTAAATAGCTTATGGTTAGTCACTAACTATTCTCACTTTTAATTATTAAAACAAATTATTTAATAATACATCCTTTTTTATAAATCGTTTTTAAAAATATCATATTAAAGATAAAAGAGTATTTTGAAATAGATATGATTATTTAGATTTTTGTTATTCCATTCTCATCACAAATGAATCACTCAAATGAATTACACTTTTAATAGAAATTGAAATTCTATTCACAAACTTTCAAATAATAAATGATTTCATTTATTCATAACAAAAATTGGAATTTTTTCTAATTTAATCTTCAAATAAGCAATTATATTGAAATCATGATTTATTAGAACATGTTATTTAATAAGCAAATGAATTGCCTATGACTCAAATTTCAAGATGAGCAAGGTGCTAGGTAAAAATTTTTACTATGCATTTAAATTTAATAAAATGAAGCTCCGAAAATATAATAATAAAACTATTTTTTAAACAAGGTCTATCGGGTTAACTTTTGAGCATTATCTGAATGGGAATAAAGTTAGCTATTTAATTCTAAATTAATAATTATTAATAGATTCGGCTGTTATTTTAGTCACAAGAAGAATATAATCCAATGAATAATCGAAAAGTTATTTTTATTGACATTTCATCCAAGTTTTCCTTTTTTTTTAAGAGCCGGCAATAGTCTGAGTCGTTAGAAACAAATTCATTAATCAACTGAATCAATAAAACTCGATATTCTGTTCAAATTCCAAATCGAGTATTGCTTTTGACAGACGTAACAGTTGTTTGACTCTAATATAAAATACATTGGATTTTGTCGTTACTGAACGACTCATACATCTTATCAAAAGCTCCTGTTATCGCTATTTATGGGTCTATTTATACACTCTATTCAAGTGATAATAAACAAGCTTTTTATTCAACAGACAATATTCTACTCCATTAACATTTACTCTGTTGGAGAATAAGTCAAACAATAAAAAAGTTTTTTTTGATAATTTTTGTCTTTGTGTCTCTGAAAAGACCTTAAAATAATTGGATTTCCATAACTGTAAGTAACAACCGATTAGATAACGCCTGATAGTCGTATAGCATTGCATTACAGTCTATCCTCGGTTAAAAATTTGTTGTTCAGGTCAGAAAAGTCTGTTTAATCGGAATTTCTCTAAAATCCCCATAACTTTTATTTGGGTTTAGCTGTCAGTCTATCAAAAAGCCATGTCTTAAACCAAAGATAGACTGTATTTGGAGACAAAACATGTTTTTCAATAAAACCTTTCTTTTTGTTGTTATGTGATATAAAATAGGTGTAAATCGAGACCTAAATTGCTATTCAATTGTTTTATTATTTTTTACGTCAAATAACAAGTTCCAACTCATTAACAACTTGAACATTCTGTCGTAATGGCTCACTCATACCATCGTAAGTCGAATTTTAAGTTAATTCTTGGCTACTTTGCAATCTTTTCTTTAATTTAAAATAAATATTTTGAATTATTTCTGAATTAAAACTAAAAAAATCTATAATTGATTTTCAGAGACCTCTTACAGACCGCCCGGTATTTGGCAGCAGTGCTACAGCGGTCAGGTGCCCGGCAATGGCCCAGTTCTC
>JAQIWP010002339.1:0-11255 GCA_034695525.1 Euzetes globulus
ATTTCGGCCTCTTTAATGTGTTTATTCACCTCAATAGCCATTCTTTCCCCACTCTTTGTATCATTTTTAGCGTAAACACAATCTAGAAATTCATCCTCGGTCAGTTCATATAAAGGGCTAGGAATTCAATCAACAGTAATTTTGTCTCGCGCTTGTCGAGTATTGTTGGGGGTTCTTGGCGAATGTTCTATTTGCATATTTAAGAGTATTTATAAGACATTTGATTGTTGTGGTTATTGTTTGATTACTAGTAATAACGGCGAAGATGTCTTCATCTAAAGAACTGTTAGTCAGACAAATGATTGGGAATTTTATGCGAAAAAATCCAAGTTTTCAGCCAAAAGACATCGTTAAACACTATGTTAAGGAGGGTATACCTGACCGGACAATATATGGAATAGTTCAAAGACTAAGACAAAATGGCGGATCAGTTGATCGGATGCCCGGCGGGGGTAGAAAACCAATAACAAAAGCAAAAAAAGACAAAGTAATTGAAATGGCAGTCAATGAAATCGGTTATAAGTCGGGAAATGGCGACTCAGCCCCGGTCTACATCAATGAATTTATTCCAAAACTCAAGAGATTTATTGATAAGTATCACTCAGACGATAATTTCATATTTTGGCCAGATTTAGCCAGTTCATATTACGCAAATGAAACGATTGCAGAGCTTAAAAGACTGAAAATCAAATTTGTACCGAAACTTTTGAACCCACCAAATGTGCTACAATTGCGGCCAATTGAGATCTTTTGGTCTTATTTACAGCAGAAACTGTACGAAAATGGGTGGACTACTGAAAAACTACTTGATTTGATTAGAAGAATAAAAATAATCATCAAAAATGTTCCTCAAGAGTATTCCCAGAACCTTATGAGAAGAATGAAAACTAAGATCAGGGCGGCGGCAGATCGCTGACTACTATCTGTTATAAATTAGTGAAATTATTCGTCTAATATAATGAATTTTTTAAAACTAGTGGTGTATTTACCAAAAAATTAATTTTAAATAAATTATTTAGTGATTTGTTTTACTGCCATTTGAATTCCGAGCCCTTTATATAGTACAATATTTGCAAGTATACTAGAATTTTCAATAACTAGACTAGTTATTGGTGTTGTTTGAATACACTCGAGTACCAATTTTTTGAACAACCATTTTCGTGAACATATTGATTTTATGAACCATTTGCTAAAACCATTAACTCTCTCTTATAGACATAATGTTAAAAAAGTTCAATTTTTATGAACAGATATCTGAATCCATACATACAATAAACAGTGCTATTTTGAGACCAATTTTGTGAACCTTCAAACTGTAAATCCATAAATTATTCTAAAATATTAGTTTGAATCAGAAAGTTAGTGATTCTGAGGCTCTCAAACATCTAACTCTACTTTAGAAATATTTGTGGCAAAACTCTAACAACTCTTTTGACATAAACCCCTCGAAAATTTAGAATTTCATAACTAATAACTATCAATACTTTAAAACAGATAAAAATTGACTATTATTTCAAACCTTGACCATTTTTAGTGATATTATTTATTGAAAGCACTGTACTGAAAAATGACATTAAAATATTTGGAACCAATTTTGTGAAGTAACCGTTTTTATGAACATAATTGCCTTACCCGACCATGTTCACAAAATTGGTACACGAGTGTACTTTTTGTATATCAAAGTTATTTGTATTGATTTTCCTCGATTACTGACATTTGTGATAAAATTTTAAATGGCCCTATTTTAAATGACCCTGGTCATTATTTGTTATTGGCTTTCATTTTTCCCTAATTTCTTATAAGTGGGTTCGACTCTCGTTAGAGGAAACCAAATATAATATCAGATATATTATATCAAGTCTTCTATACATCAATAATATTATTGATATAATAAACGAATTTAATGCACGAAAAAGTGAACGAATTTCTGGCCATCAAAGCCATGGCTCTGTTGATCACAAATTTGACGGATGATCTGTCAATAGTTCGGTTCTACAGACTTTGATAGTTTTTTCATCCCTTCAGTTCTCTCTCTCTCTCTCTCTCTCGAAATTTTTGAAATGCTTGTATTTCTTTAGAGATTAGATTTTGGAAAACCATTATTAGTTTACTTAGGGATGCACAAGATACCTGACCCTAGGGGGGATATTGGAAGGGGATATATTTTAGAATAGTGATTCACTTTTCAGGCTTTTCAATCTAGGGAATATAGGTGATATATTTCAAAAATGGCGACGGGAAACTTCAATTTTGTTCTCAAATAGGCTTATTTCCGGTAAATTATAGTTTAGCATAGGGTAGATTAATTAAGCCACAATTTAGGTAATTTATCAACTTTTAAGTCTAAATTCCTTAAAATAATCGACAAAATGGCATATTTTTGGGCCGCCATTACCAAAAATTGCAATTCTTGATAGAAATAGTTTCTCAACTTTTTCTATGTGACAATTTTTCCAACCCTAAGGGGATAAATCACCTAATGTCGAACATAAGGAATCTTTTTAAAAAAACCCCTTGTGCATTCCTGGTTTTGTTTTAACTAAAGATAGTGTCTGAAAAATGACTTAAGTATTAAATAGTAATAAAAACTTTGCTTAAAAGCAAAACTTTGTAAACATTGTCAATTAATTACAATGTGCCAAATTGTCCCCACATTTCTTAAACCATTTTTATTTTTAAAAAAAATTGAAGATTCAGACAGAAATTATGGCACTCGTCGTCAAAAGTTATCTTTTTGATTATCTAATCAATTAAAACAATTTTTATTAATTTCAAACTAAAATTATCGAGTTTTGATGACCTTTTTAACAAGTTTAAAAACAAGTTCAGACTCGTTTTTAGGAATATGAATAGATAGCTAACTCAGTTCAAATTTAAATCAAATGCTGATGGAGAACTGTCATTAGAGACTCTAATATCCAGATAGATCTTGTGTGTAAAAAGTTTGAATAATAAATGACTGAATTTTTAAAAGGTTCCAATAAGGCATAAATAATTGCAAAATCCTATAATCGATTATTTGGTAGAATATAATGAGAGTTTCTGTGAATATAAATCCTAAAACAAGAGAACAAATTTCTTCCATTGATTGGCAATCCCTTTGACATACAGTAGAGAAACATTTTCATATAAACGAAGATAAAAGAAGAAGAAATAAGTGAAATACTGTACAAAATGCATCTTCAGTTCACTTAAAGTAAAGAATACATTTTGAAATTAAATTCTAAAACTGAAGGATAAACAAGAAGAAAGAGTCTTCAGTCTGTGAATGCTAAGATAATGGTGAAGACTAATTCAAATGAAAAGCATTTGACTATTGAAGACCAGTTTTCTGATGGAAAATATATCAAGCAAGTGCAAAATAATTAATTTATTCTAAGAATTCAATTTAATTTCAGTTTTAAAATCAAATTACTAGTTGAAAAAATTAAATGAGATAAGAAAAGAGGAAAGCAAAATGTGTCAAACGTTTATGAACCAGAAGAGATGAGTGTTTGTGAACTATTTGGTCAGATTTTAATTTTATCTGAGCATGGTACATATAATAAAAATCTTATTCCCATTGTAATGTGCTATAACCTGAATGTCTTCAAACGGTATATCTATTGATTTTAATTTAAATAAGAGCATTTTTATGAACATTAGGCCTGAAAAACCAGAAACTTACATCTTGTTAATGATAATCAACTAATTGCCATAATCGGAAAATTGGCCATTCTCAACATTAAACATGGTGGTTAAATAAATTCTGACAAGGAAATCTTTTGCAATTTGATCATGTCTGAAGGTTCTAATTAGAGTAGGAAATATATAAATTATCATAATTCAAATTACTTTACTATAATAAGGAATATACTTGTATCTTCTAAAAATGTTTTGCAGAGCCAGGATGATTTTAAAAATCATCAATGCATCGAAATAGAGAGCAAACAGCCCTCAAATCTCTCAAAACTGTTCGTTAAACTACTTTATTGTAATAATCGGTGCCCAGAAGCGAGACTTTTTATTCCAAACTTACATGACTATTTTTTTAATCACCTTGACTCTGTAAAACATTCAAAACATTCTCGGAAGATGCAAGTATATTCCTTTTAAGTCATTCTATGTGTTTAAAAATTTATTGATCGAGAAATAGTCAGTTGAATGTCATAAATGACTTATAATTATTCAAAATTTCATAAGTGTTTTGTTGAATAGAATATATTATTAATTGTAACATGGTATAATGAAAGAATAGGTAGACTTAATTTTAAAGTTTTATTTGAAATTAATATATTTAATAGTTTAAGCTTTTATTTGGAAACTCTTAGAAAAAATATTTGATTTTTATTCGATAGGAATATTATTGAAGTTTCAAATAGTTATCATTAAAAATGGCACAAAACATATATATATTATTAAATATTTTAAAATGTTTTACAAACAGATAATTGAAAATAGTTTTGGTTTCAAAACAGAAATCGAAGCAATCCTTTAAATGGCATCAAAATTATGGACTTATAGTACAAAAGTATTGAACAATTGTTGTAAAAATTTGAGTTTTAGAGCGGAGTTTCATGTCTTTTATGCCTCCTATGGCTGTAATCTCGAAATGTACGCACAGCCGGCGATTGTCTCATATTATTGACTGGGCCTCTGATGATTTTGGGAACCGCACTGATATCACAGTCATCCGGATTGATGTCTGTCTGAAAACAGTCAGAATCGACGTCTCCATCATTGCTGGAGTTGGAGTCAACATTTGGATGGAACTGTTCGGCTGTTATTGGTTTCCGAATGCGACACGACTTTAAATAATTGTTCTGATCTGTAACTGCGTTGAGAGCACCGGTATGTCCCGCTCGGCAGTATTGAAACTCTCTGGGCAGAGTATAAGAACGAGGTAATGATACTTGACTTTCGATATCAGATGCAAATCGATTACTAGTGTTCTTCATATTATTGTTATTAACTTTCAATTCTCTGTTCAAAGAGTTCTTTGCGTTTCTTTTCTTCTTGACATTTGTCTTAGATTTGATTGTCTCCTTTTCCTTTACATTATTATCGGCCTCTTCTTCCTCTTCGGCTGAGTTCTCAATAGGAGATTTTAACAATCGGGATTTAATCGGTGGTAACACACAGGACGGGTAATCATAAAAGACACGGCTATTATCCAAATAATGTGGCGCTAAGAGTACTTCAGGTGTTTGTGATCTTAATTTAACTCGACGATACACCGGGTGATAGTAATAGTGATGAATACCTCGATTTCCTAATGGAACGAACGGCGCATTAGTCACCACACCATTGCTATTGTTGGCCAAATGCGGCTGCTTTTTGGCCTGAGGCGCAACCGATTTATGGATGAGCGGAGGAGATTCGATTCTGTCCATAATATATGGCTTTGAAATGATTCCCTGTTTGATCTCTTCTTCAATTTTCTTCAATTGCAAGAACTGCTGCTGTTTTTTCTCCTGAAGTTTCTGTTGAATATTCACTTTGGAGACAGAGTTCGGTTCGGGTGTTCTTCTGTTCATTTTAGACACAAGTGATTGTCTTTGTGTGGGCACTGGCGTAATGGTGTTTGGAATGTTAGGAATCATTGTTTGTTGTTTAGTGACAACTGGTGTCACAATATTTGCTCCAATGAGCTGTTGATGCAGATCAGAGGTGAAGTTAGCCACTGGTGAGGGCGCTATACTTGCAGTAAACGGGTGTTTTGCCGGAAGAGTCAATGGCGAGGATGCGTTTGTCGGACACATTGTCTGTGAATTAAGGAAACCATTGACTATCTCTGACTTTTTCCAGAATGCGGTTGGACTGGGAACTGGCACTGGAGGTGCTTTGGTTGCCTTAGAAACACTGGTATTGCTCTGAAGACTTCCTAAATTGTTAGTTGAGAGCGAACTCATAGTCGAAGTAATGGTATTGACTGCGTTGGACGCGTTGGCACTCATGTGTGGAACTGGCGGTGGGATGAATGATGAGGGCTTCTTCTTCTTTCGTTTAAGGGCTGGATTCAGACGACAATTAAAGACTCCGGGAATTCCAGTGATCACACCATTTGACGTAGGATTCATTAGTGGCACCTGAAGTATGCGGTCATTTGACAGACGGCTGTTGACATTACCGACTCCGCTAACATATTGGTTGCCGTGTTCTGGACAATGGTTGGACGGGTACTCAATTTGATCGTAATGTGTGGCCAGAAGTGTGTGTTTCAGATGTCGAATATGAAAGAACTTATAAAATAGAATCATAAAAAAGATTCCGATCGCAAACCCGCCCAAAACAACTGCTACTAAAATGTTCTGAAACATAACAGTCGTGGATGTGCTCAACATTAAACATATTGACAGCAGAAGAGTGTTCTCTAAAAACATTGTCGAATAGAAGGCAATCATTCGGTTTTTCGAGTTATCCTGTGATTCAATATAAATAATGGATAAGAATATTGATGGCAGTATATGGAAGGCATACCTCCTGCATATTGATGTAGCAAAATATGTAAACCCATGCTATCAGACATGAATAGCAAAATCTTTTGATTGAAGACATTTTTTCGCCATAAAAGAGATTTTTAGGCGACAAAAGCCACAAAAGCATTGAAAACCAGTGCAGAACTATTACTGCAAACACCCAATAGCTATAAATTGTGGCGTAAGCCGTCAGTGCCACCACTCTTGAGCTGATAGTCCTGTGAACGACAATTCTCTCATTAATTTCATAATAAAACCACTGAAAAGCTTTGAAAATAAAGGTTTATTTGACGCTAAATCTAATATATAATTCTTCAAAAAATTTGCTCAAAAAGAAAATGTGTTGAATCCAAACATTTACTCCTTTGACTTTTATAAATGATTTCTAAGAAAATATGATCTAGCTAGGTATTTACATTCTATTAAAATAATTCAAACGTTAACTGAAATCCATTGAAATGTCATTTGAGTCTATATTTTAGAATATATTTTATTCGTTAAAATATAATGCTATTCACAAAAAAGTGATTCAAAGCTCATAAGCCAATAAATGGGTATTTTTGCGCAAAAGAAGATATAATAAGTTTCATAAGAATCTGGCAGAGAATTGAATGTCATTTTAGTCAATCGAAAGAATATCTTTGTTATCAAACTTTTGTCATATTTTGCTCCTCAAAGAAGTAGTAGAAATGTATAAAAATAATTCCAACGATTTTTAATAATATTTTTTTGCGTTTGAAGTTTAAATAAGCTGCAGAAGTGTCTTATATTTTGTTGGCTAACTATTTCATAGCTTTCTTTAGGAATTGAGAGCTATTTTTCAAAGAGAGAACTTATCGTTTACTTTGAGTCTTAAGAATATGACATATAATACGAGACATTAATTTAAAACTGAATCGAATGTCGAAAAGTGTAACAAACCCTAAGCGCCAAAAGAACTGGAATATGACGCCCAGCCATGTCAGCACCAATTTATGGATGTTATGCGAGCGGACATTCTTGCTGAACGAGGCCAGAGCCCAGCACACGTTAAACAGCGACAAGAATATCGATATTATATTCAAGTCTGTAATTTGATCGGCAGATGATTTCAACCACAATAAGTAGACCTAACCATCAAATGGAAGATCAATTATGAGAACATATTTTTATGACATTTGACTAACTTGAATGATAAGCATCGGCGCCGCCTCACAGAATGCGTGAACCATTCGAAGAACACACAGATCTCTGACTTCATGTTTCACAGAAGACAAGTCCACTGGAATGAAGAGTTTGAAGTATCGCCAAAGAACTCCACACAGAACCACATGCAATGTAAGCACACAATAGGACTGACACTCGTCATCGCTCGACTGTTTAGCCTTCATTTTGCGGGAATACCACCGATAAGACAAGATTTGACTGATCAAAGATGATAATAATATCAGCGCCAAAGTGACCGACAGCCAGAGTGAGTCTCTTTGAAGATATAGTGTGTAAGCGGTCACCGAATCAAAGACTAAGTCACAGAAATATGCGGCCAATGATATGATGTTAAAGAGTAGATCACATAATGGAAGAAATTCTTGCGTCGAAAGAATGAGATGTTCATTGAAATATGTTTGAGGTATATGTGGATCATTAGGCGCTCCATACGAATGCAAGAGCTGTTGGTGACCACTCATCTGTTGGTTTGACGACAACGAGTCTGTCAGATACGGTGGCAGTGATGACGGATTAGACAGAGACGTCGGTGGCGATAGTGTTGATAATGGAGAAGAAGGCGGCGATCCGTTTAACATAATTCCAATAGAATTGACATTTGAATGGCCTGTCGTACAGTAATTGTGAAGTAATTGCAAGGAATCATTGCGACTGTCCACTCGTCCGCTCTGGTAGTGAGCGTTAGCTAAGGAGGGCTCCATATATATGTTGGAATCGCCGGCCATTGCATTCACAGGACTGTTGGCTGTTGTCATTTGGCCCGAAGACTGTGTCAACTGTTGACTTTGATGACTGTTGCTCTGAATGCCATGATTTGCACGATTTTGATAATCTTGTATAAGAGTTTGCGAACACATAACCCATTGATGACTAAGAAAACAGAGCAGACAATTGAAGTCAAAACACAATCAATGATATAATAGGGTTGTGTCGAGTCGTCACCAGTCAAGAGATGATTGAAATTCAAAACTCATAAGTTTTTTAATCATAAAATACAAGTTTTGGAGCCGACTCTTATGACACGCAAAACTTTTTACACTCAGATTAATGAGAAAACACTTAATTAAATATTCATTGAATGGAAAGCCGTCTCACATCACAAAAGCCTATCTTAGATATGATATGAAAAACATTTTCAAATTTATTGGTTCGGTGTCTGCTTTGCAAACATGATTTTGACACTTAATTTAAGATAAATTCATTTGTTTCACGAGTTCCAGAAACTAATCTGAAGATGAAGTCAGTGGAAGACATTGAAAACAAGACACAAAGAAAAAAAGGTCCAAAAACATTGTCAGAAATACATATCTGGCGATAAGCTATTCAAAGCCATAGCCTATAGGCCATTGAAGTTGAGGTACACTAAGGCACAAATAGCCAGTGCCATCCAATGGCACAGGTAAGGGCAGGTAAGGCTGCACCCTGTGGCTCAAAATATGCATGGAATGTGGATCGCAATTTGGCATTCAAGCAGACGTCATACCAAGAGTACAAGCAGTCAGTCCACACTCCGGTTATAAGACTTCATTCCAATATAACTTTTGAAGACCAGGTCCTCTGCCAATAGCTATCCCCAACTTTTCTCTATCATATCATTGCTATCTTTCACTCACTTCACACTACTATTCCCTTCCAAACCTACTATTGATTGCACATTACTTCTGATTGCTTTCAAATTAATTCTGTTTTCGGTTTAATCGTATTTTGTTCTTTGCATTCGATTCCTTCAAACCATCGCTTTTTCTTCATTTCTTTCAAAACTAAATTTTCATTTTCTATTTCCATTTCAATTGAGTTAAAAAAAATTAATCGGTTTCTGATTTTGAATTTCTCTCAGTTGTCGACTAAAATTGATTTTTAACATTGAGTCAGCCATAAGTTGTTTTTACATGAAATTAATCATCTTTTTCTGCTTATCCACCAAAAACGATTTCAAAAAATAGTTTTTACAGAAAACAATAAGCCAGGCCACAAATCTTATGCAATTAAAATATGTAAAGTACTATAATCTTGCTACACTTGCTTTAATGATTGCCTAAAAAAGCTGAACTAAATAATAAAGATAAGGACAATCAGTGTTCACTTAAAACATTAGTGTTTATTAAAAATGCGGAAGGATAATTATTAATGAGGATAATGAGGGTGCCTTTTCTTATTTTAAAGCCACATAGAATTTCCAACATTTTCATTGATCAATAAATGACCCTTTCAAATGTCTATGTGGTAGTCTTGAATGTACTAGCATATTAGCAAGGAAAGCAATTAAACGTGTTTGAATAAGATTATGTAAAAACCATTTGTTAGCATGGCACATTAACGTCAAATTAAAACACTTTCCATAAGATTGTAGTAATGATCGGACAAATACTAAATATTTTATTTAAAATTTTGTACAAATGTCTGAATATTTTAGGAAATAGAATGAAGTGTTTGAATGTTTGAATGAATGGCTGAGAAGTGCAATCAGAAGCCATATTTTGCCCGAGACATAGACTTAGTGGTCCGATTGCGGGCCCACTCGTTCTTCAACTCGACTTCTCTTTGCTTAGCCTGAAGGGCCAAATATGTGATTTGATGTTTGCGTTTGGCCGTCGATGTCGGCTGAACTCCATGGTATTCCTCCTCCTTCTCTTCACTGATAGTCTTCAGCCAATCCTTTGATTCGCTTAAATGTTTAGAAACATCGATGTCGACAATATTGATCTCTTCGGGGGCTTCTTCGCCAAACTTTGAGGCAATCAGCTTTTTGTAAGTGATATCATCTAAAGATGGATTGACTGAAGAATTGGTAGAAATAGGATCAGATGACTCAATACTGGTGTTTGGATTAAAATCGGGTTTCGGTCCATATTCGATATCACTTAATGGAAGTTCTTTAGCGCCACAATCATTAATTTTTTCTTCTTCATTGAAGAAGTAATTAACTGTCTCTTCAGTTGATTTCTCTTTTGCCTTATTCTTCGGTAGATTTAGTTTTCTAACCGACGAAGGATTGGCTTTCGGTCGAAGCAATGATTGGGGAATTAGTGAACAACTTTTACTAATCATTGAATTCTTAGGTTTCGGCAAAAGTGATGAAAGATCAGTTCCTTTGGTCGAACCTTTGAATCTTTTTGATTTTCTTTCTTCTTCAGACACTTCGCTGTCCTCTTCAGAATAGGTCTTCAGTGAAGGAACCAATATTTTTATTGGTCCGGAACTGCTTTTATTTACAACTATATCACTAAGAGATGAATTTTGAACTGATGACTGAGTGGACAGTGTTTTTGGCGGCGGAAGTCGGGAGAAGATATTTGAAGTCTTGTCCTCGTGAGACATTTCGGCCACAGATTCCAAAACCGATTTGGTCTCTCTTTCGGTTGAATTAGTTTTCGTTACGTCACTGACATCATTGTCTTCTTCGTGAGAATCGTCATCACTTGACTCATAATTAACTAAAGGCATTATTTAAGAAAATCAGTTAAATTATGGCTGAAATAGAAGAAAAGAGTACTGAAGTGTAAACAAAACAGATCTAAAGCCTGAAGTCGTGAGTATTAGACGGGGACGCACTTCAACCCCCACTTGTCAACCAATAGTGAGTAGTAAACA
>JAQIWP010002340.1:0-11250 GCA_034695525.1 Euzetes globulus
TCTCCGATAAATGTCAACAAAATGTCGAAAATTCATTCAATTTCTGTCAAATCAGTTCTCAATTATGCGATTCAAAAATAAGTGTAAAGGATTACATAAAATACGATAAAAAAGTATTTAAGTGTTTTTGGCCTAAATGTGAATATAAGACGACAAGACGTGAATCATTTGAAAATCACAAAAATATTCATTTGAATGAAAGACAGTTTATTTGTGATTTCAAAGACTGTGAGAAAACTTATAATCACCATTATCATAAAATAAATTGGTCACTCAATTCTCTGGGGGTCTTTGGTTAATATTCCTATGCGCGTTTTCTTTTGTGTTTCGGCTTGGAAGAAGAAACTGAGTCATCACTTTCAAATTCATCTATGTAGCCTGTTTGGAAGATATTTACTGGGGCATTGAAATGCTGAACTATCCTGTTTTTTAAAAACTTTCAAGGTTTTTTCCCTTAGACCTCTCTTCAAGATGACCTTTCCGTGTGTCCAATCTGTCGGTCAATTCAGTTTCTGATAAATTGACTTGACTCAATTTTGGTTTTCTTGTATCTGGTGAATGTAGGGTTGTATTCCAAGATACAATAACGTTCTCGACTATCAAAGTTTTTTGGTCCTTTCCAGAGAACATAATGGGGTTTTTGCCTTCAATTTTGATAGAACGAGGACCATGCTCCATCAAAAAATAGGTTCCGGTTTTGTAGACTACAAATAAAGGCAAACTGATGATCAGATAGCCTCCGGGCTCGACAATAAGGGCCCCATCGCTGGATACGATAGATCCAAAACTGTTGGGCGTAACTTGACTATAATCAAGTATTGCCTGGCTCACATACCTAAAATAAGCCTTCGTTTGATTATTATACCACTTAGTTAGTAAGTAATCCCGGCAAATCATGGTACCATTTCTCAAAGTACCAGAAAATCCTGATAGGATAGTGTGTCGGATCACCCCACAGTAAAGTTTGTGGGTACTAAACCCAACTCGAAGTGCTTGATCAAGATGAAACTTTTCTACCAGACTGATTCCCATTAATATGAGTCGAGCGCAATCGAAAGAACCATCTGTTGGGAAGCGATTGAGCTTTTCTAGCTCAGGTTCTGAAATAACGGGGGAAATCTCAACCAAGTCAATCATATCATTTCCGTCTAGGAGTTTGATTTTGGCCAATATAAATGTTTGAGGATGCTTGGTAATGGTGCTTGCTGAAGATTCTTCGTCGCTGGTTGCAATAAGAGCCATTGCTATTTGAATGATCGGAAAACAATTGCAAAATGTGAATGAATGAAAATTTTCTACAAAATTTTCTGACAATAGCCTAAATTTTTTTGAAAACTTAAAATTTAAAACTATGTTTCGACTCATTTGGAGGAAGTGTTTCTCAAATTATGCGAATCTGAAGAAAATAACAAAAATATTGATTCAAATTCTATTGTATCTCAAAACAGAAACAAATGTTATGAAAATGAGATAATCGATGACATCATTGAAGTGAATGATAACATTCAGTCGACTTCTATTCAAAACTCCTTCCAATCAAACATTGATTCCTTGAGAACTGATTGTATTATTGATACAAATATTAGTCAAACAAATCCATTTCAAAATCCTTCAAAATCGCTACGAATACCATAAATCGGTTCCTCGAAAGTCAGAGGAATCTTAATTGAGTTCGGATTTATGTTTGAACGGACGGCCACTTCTTTAGTGAATTTAAGCAAAGCTTCGTATAAATAGCGCTCGATTTGAAGGCCTATCAAATGATTGGACCAATCGATGTGTACTCTTATCTGACTTTCTTCCAGAGTTTGTTCGTCGGCTTCACTTCCGTAGACAGTTCTTAACCGAAAGGCATTCGTAAACCTGTCGTTGATATCAATGACAGCATAAGTCTGACCCGATTTGACCGAATCGATGGCCTTTTCTAATGACTTGAATTGAATAAAATTGAATGTTTTGTTGTCAATAGAGCTGACAAAGAGATGTCCCCAACTATTGGTCTTATTATGTAACGATTCCTCGTTAAATATTGCAAGATTTAAGTTCTTTGGGACGTCACCCAAACAATAAAGTGCTAATGTTAAGAGTACACCAGGAGAGAGGATAAAAACTATTAACTGGATCCAATTACGAGTGATTCGTTTATAATTCTTGCTCAAAAGGGCTACAATTTTGTCACCAAATAAGGATTTTTTAATAGTGGTTATTTGGTAGTTATCCTTGCTAATTTCAATCCCTTTCTGAACAGAAATGTCAAAAATGTTATCACTATTGTTGTTATGAGTATTGATCTCAATATTGATTTCGTCAGTCATTCCATTCTTCTGTCTTTTTGACATATCTTCACAATTGATGTCATCGTTTAAATGATTTTCAAAACAATAGCTTTGGTTTTGAAATTCTATATCAAATGATTCATTATTTTTGTTATTGTCTTCAGAGTCGCATAATTTAAGGAACACTTCCTCCAAATGAGTCGAAACATATTTGTTGAGCAAAATGTTGGGCTCGTCTTCGGCCAGAATTTTGCCGCTTCTCATGAACGCCACCACATTTGCATTGCGCGCCTCTTCGATGTAATGTGTGGTCAGAATAATAGTGATTCCCGACTCACAAAGTGATTGCAAATGAGTCCAAATGTTTTTCCTTAGCATTGGATCTGTGCCTACAGTCGGCTCATCCAAAACGAGAAGTGGCGGACTGTGTATCAGAGCACAGGCTAACGATATTCTTCGCATTTGGCCACCAGAATATTCACCTATTTTAGTTTGAAAGATTATTTCTTAACCGAATAAATGATTAATAATTACCAATCATTTTGTGATTTTCGGGTAATTTCAAGAGTTTTATGAGTTCTTTGAACTTCTCTTTGATGTCATTTTTATTCATTGAATAAATTCTTCCGAAATAAGTGAGAATTTCTTCGACAGTGAACTCCATATAGAGTCCCAACTCTTGTGGCATATATCCGACTCCAGCACCGGGTATACGACATTCTGGAGAACCGGGTTTAGCGCCAAATATTTGTATTTCACCACTACTTGGCTTTAGTCGACCCAAAATACATTTCAATAATGTACTAAAAGTTGTATTAATGAAAATTGAATAAAACTCATAATAATCAGTGGTTTCAAAACAAAGCTTAATCAATAGATGGCATAGAATTTGACTGCTTTACACACTAAAATAATTTGTGACTTTTGATAAACTAATTAATCTCCCTATCCCCTAATCCTTAATCCCTATCCCCAGTGAATGGAATGGTATTGTCTGCCAGTGCGACTTATGTATGTCTGGCATACAATGATATTGTGATATATTTTGTGAGTAGCCATACATTTAAGCACTTATTAATTAAACTGAATTTAAGACAATTTAAACTAAAATATTCAATAAAATTATTTGAAAACAATTATTTCAATAATAGCTGTGAAATGAAATGAAAATCTGGTATTAATCTAATTATTAAATTAAGTTACCCTATCTTATTTTCTTGTTACATTTTATTTGAAAAGTTTTGAATAAAAATGCTTGTAATGTAATTCTGGTTGTAATTTGTTACTCACGTTTTGCCACAACCAGAGGGTCCTAAGAGGCCATAAATGTTGGACTTATTTACTTTTAAATTGATTCCATTGAGTATTGAATCGGAACTGAAGTACGAAAAATATAAATTATTTGTCAAAACTGCTATGTTTTCCGTATTCATTGTTTTAATTATTTTCACAACAATTTGAATACTTTTAATTAGATTTAATTTTATCAATAATAACGATTTAATTTTTCTGCCTGCCTTAGATTAATTTATACTCTCAATTATAATTATACTAGAACAAATAATTTCAATATTTATACGATTGTTCTAAATTATTATTTGAAAATATTGTAGAGATCTTGGCTATGGCATTTAATTTTCCTATTAGGGAATACTCAATTTTGGCACAGATATCGCCTATGAATGTTGGCAAATATCTCTATCAAAGTTGCTTTTAAATCCCGGGAAATAACACTTCCCTATTATATAAATTAGAGTGAATATGCATTTACGGATTATTATTATTCTGTATTAATTTAGCTGTCACTTTGATAGCTCAATTCTGTTTTAATTGATCAAATAAATCTCATTATAAAGAATTCGAATTGAATCTATTTTGGACGATCAACTGGTTGAAAGCCGCCATAATAGGTTAGTTGTGGGCTTAGGCCCGCCGTTTCAAGTGGCCTCTGTGCTTGCAGCTGCATTGCGCTACCTTTGGGACTCGTTGTGAAAGGGAAGTCCCGTTCTATTCAGTGACCGCTATACTGGTCCGGTAGTTGCCAGAAGTTGTCCCTCCAAAGGGGCAGAATAGTTGCGAGTGCCGAAAAGGTCCACAATATAAATGTAAAGAATACTTAATGCCAATATGTCTTTATATACTTATTTCAGGGACAATAATTATCCCAAGTTCATCTGCTAGTATTACCCCTTTTAGCCAAATATTTAATTGTTTTTTATAAGATATTTAAATTTATTTAATGAAAAACTCAATTAAAACAAGTTTTTATGAAATGATTTGCTTATATTCTTCATAGACATTTAGATTATCGTATTCTTAGTTATTTATTATTTTATGCCCAAAAAATATAAAAAGTAATACCCAGTTAAATAGAATATAATAGATTTGAGGTGAATTTACAATTAAAGATTAAATCATATATAAATGAGTTGTTAAAATTCGCTTGTCTTCTGTTTTTGCAATGTAAATATACTGAACTTGCTAATTGTTCAAATTAACAGCTAATTCTAACTATTGGTACACTTAAACCTCCCGTATGTGAACAGCTTCGGGACTCAAAATTTTGTTCACTTATTGGAGGTTTTCACTAATTAGAGGTTTAATAATAAAAAAATTTCAAAAATATCAACTTTTTAATCAAGATATTTTAAACCCTTAAAAATTATATTTAATAAGGGAATTCATGTTTCCAAAAATAATCAGTTACTTGTATGTTTTTCACAGCATTAAAGACAGAGCCGACGGACACATTGTATTTTGCGGACAATTCTCTTATTTTTAAACCTGAGTTGTGATCACTATGACTAGGAAGAATGACCTGAATTTTGAAAAAACCGACTCCGCCCTGGGCCAGTCTAGAGCAGAAACCAGGCCTATCTCTTTGCCTTGCACGCTCTATACAAAGTAGAAAAATGTTCGCCTTCTCACTACACAGCAATGCACGTTCGATGAAACGGTGATCTATCGAGTTGCCATTTTGGAACACTCACTATAGTCGGTGTCCTGGTCTGGCCGATGCGTATATTTTCGTTCTAACCCTCCGTCTTTAGGTTCCTTGCGCCCAAAATGTTCGACAACTCTGGAGATCCAAACTTAAGTCCCACTTTGTGTTTCAGGCCTTAGCCGAAATGGCGTGATTATTGATAGGAGCGGGCGCTGAGGTTATGACCCCGGCTGTGGTCACCGAATGTCCCGATTTTGATCGCCAAATGCTCGTCTATCCAAAAGACGCTCAACGGCTTAAAAACACTGTTTGCGGCCACTGGAAGTGCTCTAAATTTTCGGATGCAGTCTGATGCCAAGCACAGCCGCAATGAAAGTGACCCGGGCTGATGTTCACCGATTGTCCTCATCTTGGTCGCAAATTACTTGTGTGGACAAATAAAGCTTAATGGTTGATGAACATTGTCCTCGATTGCTGGAAAACTTCAAAACTTCTGAAGCGGTCTGGTTCCAGGCACTCGTTATTCAATCGCTTTTTAAAACAAGGTTGGAAGCCAATCTATAGCCACTACATTTACAGCATTTTCTTTTTGAGCAAATATATTTAGGATTTCCCCCCATAGCCTTAGTATTGGATTTCCCCCCATAGACTTAGTATTGGATTTCCCCCCATAGACTTAGTATTGGATTTCCCCCATAGACTTAGTATTGGATTTCCCCCCATAGACTTAGTATTGGATTTCCCCCCATAGACTTAGCATAGGATTTTCCTCCCAATAGACTTAACATGAGATTTCTCTCCACAGACTTAGCTTGGGATTTTTTTCCATTGACTTAGCATGGGACAGCCGGGGGGAACGACAAAACTATATACTACATACTTCGTAAATGTAGTTAAAAACTATCTTACTCAGACTGTTCCGTCGTCTTCAGGAGGTCTTTACACTATGCCTGCGATCACTGGATTGCTTCATTCCTTCCTGTGAAGTTTGATTCCGAGCAAGAGTTTTTCAAACACTCATGAAAATTACACAAATATGCCTTTCTTTCTGAGACTTTCACGTTGTTCTCAAGAGGTCTTATCTCAGACAATTAAATTGAATTAAGCCATTCTATAATTGAATTTATTAAAAAACAGGGAGTTAAATATTTGTGGGCCTTTATGTTAGATGGCATTATATGAGACCCCTCGCACATCAGCCTTACTCTAGGGACTCCCCAATAATAATGTTTTTATTTCCCCAAGGAAGAGTCTTTTGCCAAGAGGACAAACGGCTCGTTTTAATTTATACTCATCGTTTTCAAGGTTGTACCAAGGAAAGTCAAAATCAAAGACAAGTTCTACGACCCAGGGCGCCTACAATCGGTTCGAATAATTTTTGATGATATTTAAGACACTTGATGGACGCTGACCAGGATTTTGTGCTGAGAGCTATTAACATTTTGAATTTCAAATGGCTCAGTCAGTAAAGACAACATTTATTCATTTTACAACTTAAGTTTGCAGGTTCAAATCACAGTCGACCCTATTTTTCGGCATGATTTTAGTTTTTTGAATGAAATTAACTTGTTTATTTTTAATCAAAACATTTTATTATCATGATAAACGATTGCCAAATTGTCACATTATTGTCATTTGAAAAAGCATTGCATGCGCAAAAGACTTCCCACACAAAATATTCACACATGTCGTATCAAATGAAATGAGTAAGAGATTTAATAATAATGAACTTTAATACTTGAGTGAACTTATTGCTTGTAATAAAGTAACAGTATGTTTGTTTGAAAATATTGAAAATATCTGGATTATATTTAAACATTATAAGGAGGGTGTTTTGAAATATTCTCCATTGGCACACCCACCATTGGCTCAATAGGCACAGTTATTTTGGCATAGATAGAGCGAACATTCTTGACTTAGTCATAAGTATAGATTACTTTATTATCATTGATTTGATTGATGTTATATAAGACCGTTTCGTTTCCTTGACAGTCGACATTCATATCGACATAACTCTCAGTCCGATTGCAATAATTTGCATTTATTTCCAGGTATTTATCCAAAGGTTTGTTGTCGTCAAACGTTTTACTGTAATTTTCTAATTGGGTCTCATATTTCTGCCAAAGTTTAAAAATAGAATTTCTATTTAGAAATTAATAATTTTTATATTAAAATTTATGAAACCTTGAGCTGAGCCTCATTCATCAGTTGCTTCAAATGCAAGGAAAGGGTCGTGAAGTATGGCCTTTCGTTGGGTTCGTGTAGCCAACATTTTCTCATCAGAGAATAACTGATAATTAAAGACAAGAAAATCCATTAATTAAGTTCTCAATTAAACTTTATGACTAACATAGAGGTGGGTGCAAACTCTGGTCTTTCCATTCTATAGCCATCGACCAGCATCTGGTAAAACTCTTCATCCAATTCAAATCCAGGATATGGATTTGAGCCCAAGGTGAATATTTCCCACAAAAACACACCAAAAGACCAAACGTCTGACTTTTCTGTGTATATTTTGTCACCCATTGACTCAATGGCCTGATATCAAACAATAGATTAATTTTTCTAGCTATTCAAAGACCCCTAGGACATCTGCCCATTCAATTCTATGACATGTATTAACCCTGTACTACTTCACCTCTTATCTATTTAATATCTACTTTCCATTACTTAATTAAAATCTTTAAAACTTTTCAGAATCTCGCTAATTGAGAATTTAGTTTAATCTTGATAAACTAACTGTTAATGCCTAAAAACACATATAAAAGTTTTTTTTGTTTAATCAAAAAATGTATTACTAAATAGTAATTAATTTTTTAAGAGTAATATAATTGGATTAATTTTATTTAGGAAGTCATAAATAAAGGAATAAAAAGTTTTAAAAGTAAGAAAATGTTTGAAAACATACCATCCATTTGATTGGTTTAAGATCCTTTCCTTTCTTAACATAATTATCGTGATTGAAGCATTCCTTGGGTAAGCCAAAATCACATATTTTGACTAAATCTTCGTCTGCGAGCAGTACATTTCTTGCGGCCAAATCTCTATGTATTAACTTAAGAGTAAAATAATTCAAATTAATACTTCCTCTTAAAAGGTGCTCAAACCTTTTTAGAGGACAAATACTCCATTCCTTTCGCACATTGAAAGCTATAATTAATGAGATCACAAGTCGTTATCTTTCTGTCTCTAAGTTGAGACATTTCTAAATAAGAAAAGAAAATTATTGTCACAAATTTTGCAAAATATTCAGACCTGTAATTGAGAGCACCTCTTGATATTCGTTTGCAATATTTTCGTTAATATTATAATATTTCGGCTCAGTTTCTCCAACATTTTCATTAATTTCATTGCACATATCTTCCAATTGATTGACAAAACAATTTCTATGATCCAGCAAATAGGTACGGATATTTCCTAACCTGCAGTATTCGACAATAACTAAGAGTTCACCCTTTACCAAATCCTTGGTGACTGAACCCAAAAGGTTGACTATATTCATATGCTTTCCCACATTAATCAGAATCTTGAGCTCTGCCAACAGTGATCTCCTTTGGCTAATATCAGCTCTTTCTTTGAGTATTTTGACTGCAACTGTTGTAGACTCTTGATTGAGAGAGGTGTAGTTCTGAGTAAAACATTTTATTCCAAATGCTTCAGCTTTGACCACTTACAAAGATAAATGTAAGCACTTGTTCAGTTTAATTCAGGCTTTGTCAAGTTTATATACAGTAAAATCCCCTTGTCTGAAAATTTTTGAAATAAGCCCAATGAAATCTTAAGCTAAAAGGAAGAATCCCCTCAAAATATCTTCATAAATGGTTGCAAAAATTCGCCATTTTACCTTTTCTTTTACTTCTCTAAAATAAAAGAGCTTGGCTAACCCTGATTTAATTTATATCCTCAAATAAATAAGAAAAACCTTTTCCAAAGGCTCCCTGTCCAAGTATCTGTCCAAACTTGAGGTTTTCACGAGGGAATTCACATCTGTTATCATATGACAAATGATCAATTTGTTCGTCCAGTGTTAGATCTAGATTGATAATTTCCATTTGGCCATTTTCAAAATGATTTAAATTTAATATTTCAAATTTCCTTTTTTGCCTCTTTAAATAAAAAGTTGAAATAGTCACTACTAAAATAATATAATAAATTGAAAGTTTACCTTTGCTTCTCTTATCTTTTGGCCAATAAATACGGCCATGGAAATCAAAATTGAACCAAATATAACAAAAATGACAACCATTACAATCAAATCGCTTTTATCGTCATTACTCTGAACGAATTCTGAAGCCGAAAAGTAATTAAAAAACAAATTTGAATTGATTTTAATAATTGAAAAGTTATAAAATCTTTAAAATAATAATCATAAGAAGGATCTACCTTGAAATTTAAAACTAGAATTGCATTTGTCAACCGATAAATTAAGTGAAACATTTGTGAACAAAATGTTCAATAAATTGGCCTCAACTCTGTATAAACCCGAATCTTTACATTCTATTCTGTTAAGTGATAGGTAAGTGAATCCGGAATCAACTGTTATTGAAAGTCTTTCATTCTGCTGGTCAACCAATAAATATCCATCCTTAGTCCATTTCAGAGTTACAGCACTCATATCATTTGGCACAGAATTGATGGTAACATTGAATACGAATTTGCGATTAGAGTCTAAAATCAATTCATTTTTATGATTTGATTTCAGCTCTAATTTCGGTGAATCTGATTACAAAAACAGAATTTTATTGAAAAATAAAATAAAATAAAATAGTATAGTATTTACAAACCATAGATATTTATTATCTTGGTAACTTTTTTAACGCCATAATCTGCGGCATAAGCTGAGCACTCATACATTCCGCTGTCCTTCAACTGGACATTGTTTAAAGTTAAATTGAGTGACATATATTCAAATGGTTGAAGTTTATTTGTGTCCAGCCTTGTCAGTTGTCCTCTAATCAATCTATTCTCTCTTTCCTTAAAAAACAATTGAATACAAATTTCAAGTTTCAATCTATTAAACCTGAGAGCAGTGATCTTGGTAATTCCAATCCAAAGTCATATGGTGAGTACTGGAAAATCTTAATCGGCAATCGAGTGTAAAATTATCCCCGGTGAATAGGAACTTTTTGTTCGATTCAATGATAAACGGTTCGTATTGTGAGACAGCTTTATTGAAAATTTTTTTTCATATTATTCAAATAAATCAAGAATTCATCTTGGAGAGTCACATTTTGAGCAAATCACGACTGTGTTGTTTGGGTGCTTCATTATTATGAGATAATAATGGTGGCCACATGTGTTTCGATCTGTGCCTTGCTGAGAGTCAACTTACCCAAGACTCGGCATCTTAAGGTCAAGAACGGTTTTTGGATAGGCTTTGGGAGGAAACGTCTCTTCATATCAGTTTTCAGTGAAATATTTCCAGACTTTCGCTAATTTATTTGTTTATTGCATTTCTGTGGCAGAACTCTCTTCCGGAGCCTAAGATAATAATTAAGAGTCGAAACATCACATTCGTGATTTGCTTAAGATGTAACTCCAAGATAACTTCTTGATTTATTTAAATTGTTCTAAACACATCTACCAAATTCATTTTACAATTTTCATATTCTTGATTAAATAATACTTATCTTAATAATCTTAATGTTAGCCTGTTTTTAACTATCGTATTACCTCACATAGTGCGGCATACCGGTATAAATCGAAATTGAGGTTAGTGCCGGTATACCTCGGGGTAGACCGACATGCCGGTATGAGTGAGGAAAAAATCAGTAAAATCAAAGATTAAATTTTGTACAGAAAAACATAATAATTGTAACCAAAAGACAAACAATTCTAAGGAACTCGAGGGTTAAGATAAGCAACTGTTATCAAAGTTTATCTGAATTGAAGTCAGTTTTGACTTTATATTTATTCAGTCGACTTTTAAATTTGATTCATTACTTCTGAACAATAAAAATTTCTGAAATGCATTGATGATTAAGACAAGGATGACTACGAATCCGTTGATTCACAAGAAAATAAATTATG
>JAQIWP010002341.1:0-11248 GCA_034695525.1 Euzetes globulus
ACGCGAACGGGGAAATTCCAACGCTAATTCTATGGGGAGAAATCCGCCCAATGTTGCGCAGTGTTAAACCTAAAGAATTGTTTCACTGTTTGTTGTTTAAATATTGATATAATGTCAGAAATAGTGGTCTATGTAGTGAGGGTTCGGGTTTGGGCCAAACCTTGTTTTAATATTAGATCAAATTAGTAATTTCGTAGTCATATTAATAAATTTGTTGAATAAAGTTAGATGGGCGGTAAAGCGACAAAATTATTTACTACATACTTCGTAAATGTAAAAAAGAGTTAACAGAATCCAATGAGTGATTTTATGAATGAAAAGTTATTTTGAAATTTATTTAAATATTTAAACTATTTTAATTAAGGTTTAAATGTTTCTGGAGATAAATTTGCTGAATATTCTTTGGAACCAGGTGATATTGAAGAATCACACACTTACAATAAGGGAAGAAGGGCTATAAACGTTAGTACGTTTGTGAGTTATTCATGTGCAACTGGTGTGAAAAGCAATTATGAGCCCGAATTAGGAATCAGTTTCTTTGGTCTTGCATTTACACAGTCAATAGCACAATACGCTTGTGATGAGCCATTGAGTGTAATAATGAACCGGGTATATGATAATATGTTTTATGCAAAAATATATTATTTTGTTACATCTATAGACAAATGAACGTTTATTCAATATATTGGATGAAGTAGAAAACAAATATCAAAAATTTCAAATAGAAGTTACTGATAAAAGACCACATTTTGGAATACAACTTAATACCTATTCACTGGCACGACAGATATATTTTAATCCAGGATATTACGAAAATTAACATTAAAATTGGTAAAATTATAAAATTATGAGTAATGAATATATGTTTTAATTAACTAAAAGATTATTAATTATAAGATATATTCAAGATTCTTTAATATGAGTGGGATGTATAGAAAGTGGATAATAAATCATTTTAACTCCGAAATAGATGAAGATATTAAAGGAAGTCCTTTCAAAATTTTAGCTTGAAATTTTAGCCCATTTTATTTTTAAATACGCTTATTTGCTGTAATTTTAAAGAAAAATTAACTAAAGAAATTCAAAATTGATCATTATTCAATGTGCCAGGCTGAAGTTCTTTAAATAAAAATAAAAAATTATAATAAATTGCTTTTATTTAAATTTTATTTATTAGGTAGTCTAACAAAACCCAAGTTTCACATGGCAAGGACACAAATCATGAATTTTTATCTAAAGGCGCTTATTATGTTTGCTCTTCTTGAATAATGGCTAGTGGGTGGTAGAACCAAAAAACTATATACTATATTCCATTCAGTCAATGTAGCAAAAACTATCTGTTCATTGAATTTAAATTTGTAAAATTTATATTTAATTCAAAGGTAGCCATAGGGGTACTATGTACTCAACCTTGAGGTCGAAAACTGGCTAAAATACGCCACTAAGGCATGTGAAAGTTGTGAGAGAAAACCCAGAGAAACCAACTCCCTTAATAAATTCACAATCGCAATTTTTCTCAAAATTTTTGCGAATAAACTGGTTTAAAGTGAATTAAAAACAAATTAAATTAAATCAAGCTTAATTTAACGCAAATTAGGTAGGAATAGGAAACAAAATGGCCGCATCTGGCGGCCATCTTGAAAAATAGCCCCATAATGTTTGAGAAAATAATCCGTCATTTTGCTGTTCCTTAATACCTTTCCCTTAGGTCTCGGATCTTGGTCACCCCTGATTCAATTATTAATTAAAATATTTAAAATTTTGATCTTTCAAATTGTTGCCATTTAAAATTATTTATTGTCCAAAAGACTCAATTTTATAGCTAGATACGTGTTCAAAAAATTATTTGAACATTTTTCCTTATTTTTACTTAATAATTTATCAAATTTACTCAAATCTGTTTTCTTCAATTTCCACAATTTCATCATATATAGAATTTCATCGCATCTTGGCCTCTTCTTATATGAAAATTGCAACATAGAGGAAATCCCATGTTCTAGGTTTTTCCAATTATTTGTTAATAATTCATTATTAATTATATTTCCTGGACTGCAAAGAAAAAAATGTTAGAATTTTTTTAAAAAATAAATATCATTGTATTTAACAAATTATTTAACAAGTAATTTAAAAAATTTACAAATTAGTCGACTTCAATCAGGAATAAACAATTTAATTCCGATAATTTGAATCCTAAACAGCTAAATTAGAACAATATCCGAAAATTTTAAACAATTTGATTTCTTTATAAAATGTAGCAAAAGATATAAACAGGTCGTCCAAATAAATTTTCGGTTCGGAGATTTTAATTAATTTTTAAACAAAATAAATAAAATCAAAATTTTCTACATATTGAATTTTAAATTTATTTATAAAAATATTTATAATAAAAGAATTTAAAATTTAAAAATTTTTATTTTTTTATTAGAAATATTAAGCATTTTCAGGAAAATTAATAATTTATAAGAGTTTGAATCTTTATAACGTTTTTATTTTTTGGCTAATTTCAATGATCTTGGTATCAAAATAATTTGGATCATGTCCACTTTAGGACCTAATTATCAAATTATCAAAATATATTACATTTTGACCTAAACATATGCATTCATCTTGGTATTTTATTAAAATTTACATTATGGTATAAAATATTAGAGATGATATTGTTTATTAAACTTTTACAGAATTCAAATATCTTAAACCGTCTAGGAGTTATTCAAAATCTCCGACCCGTAAATTTATTTGGACGATCGGTACAAAAGTTATATAAGGGATAAAGCTTAAGATAAACAGCCTAATTTAAAATTATTTTATTAAATAAAGTTCTCATATTATAATCCAGTAACTTTGAATGTGTAGCGCTCACCAATTGTTAGACAATAAGAATAGATTTTTGAATCTTTTAGTCAATCATTTATTTTCCTTTAAATTAATAATTTGTTGGGTTTCTTAGCACTAATATCATTACCGTTAATGCAAACCAATCGCAATACAAAACAGAGATAAAATGTTTGTACAATTTTATCAAAATATTTTCATAATTTTGTTAAGAATAGATCTATGATATACTAAATTCTAAAGTATCAGGAGCTATATGTCACTATTTAATATTAAAATTTTAGAGGAAAGGACAGCATTGAATTAACTCAAAAATTGTCTTAAAATTTTTGATACAACAAAATATATTACTAAAATTTGCTAAAAAGCTGGCTTTTAAAACCAAATGATTACCATAAACTATACCCACTTTAATATATAAGATAAAATTAATGTACAAAATTATAAGTAACTAAAAACTAAGACTTTAAATTGGTGATTTAGTAATAAAAATAAGGTGAATGTTCATTTGTTGTTTGAAGAGAAACGAAATAAATGTTTTATCAAACTCAAAGAAAACCCTAAATTTTTCAACGATGTAAAACCTATTGATGTTTTGTACAAAATCTTAAATAGAATATCCAAAATGATCAAGAACATTGTATTCTTTTTAAATTCAAAATATTTTTAATTAACTTTAGGATTTAATGTTTTTAAACTTTTTTAATTCAAAAATTAAAAAGGTTATCAAATACTGCCAAACAATCGTATTTAAACCGACTACACTATTTTTCACTACATTTACGAAGTATCTAGTATAAAGTTTTGTCGTTTTGTCGTTATAGTTAAGTCTATGTTAGTTAAAAGGTGTAAATGTAGTGGGGATTAGGTTTGAGCAAACCCTTGTTTTCAAAGCTAAGCAGTTTTTCTAAAATTGTCCATGGTTCATCTTCTATTGTATCAACAATCTTCAGCCTCATATCTGTATATTGATTGGTGGTTTTGAACTCGCAAGTTACTTTTCCGTCTTCTTTTAATATATTTCTTGCGGATACACCAATATAATCTATATCTGATATTGTCTTTACTTCTGCGACACACTTAAGATCTTTCATCTGATCTTTTGGGATATCCTTTCCTGATTTTGATGTCAACCTGATCTAAAAATAACAACGATTTAATTTTTGAAAATAATTAATAAAGAAATTCCAAATAAACAAGTTTAAAACCCAAATGAAATTTTGTTAAAATAAAAGTATAAGCTTTCCTAAGCTTTCTTGATTTTGCATTGTTAATTTAAATGATAAATGCTATCCTTGCAGTAAATATATTAGCAACACTAATCAATCTGGCTTTTTCAGTAATTTAATCAATTAGTATCGAATTTTTTTACACTGGTTTTATTTTTAATTCTCATGCTGAAATACATGATACTGTATTTTATTGGACATCCTACTAAATAAATTTTAAATGTTTAAATTTGACTTACTCTATTTAAAAATATATAAGAATTTGTAGGCTTACTTTATACAACATCAAACATTTTTTGGTATTAAAATTCTACCAATGATAAATTTTAAAATGTTTAAAATAGATGTACAGCCTGTAACTATAAATACAGTATTAAACGAAATACAGCCTCTTTATTGACCATTTATGATATTTAAGATAAAAGTTATTCAATAATTTAATTTACTCACTGTTTTGGAAATAACTTTTCCTGGCCTATATTTTTTTGCGATCGTCCTCCATTTCGGCTCTAATATCTTGCTTGATAACATCAAAAGTTTCATCTCTAAAATAAGTACTGAAAGTCTTATTGTCGTAAACATTGGCCGAAACATTGAACGTCATTTCATTGCAATTACTGCTGAAAAATTCCAAATCAGTCAGTTTTAATGTACTTTTAAATTGCCCTGATATTGAAAATGTACTGTTCCATTTTTCTTTAAGCTGAATCATTCTGCCACATTGTTTAATTTTTTGAATTGTCACTTCAACCTTTCCATAAACGGGTTTTCCAAAAGTGTAGAAGGAGTTAATTTGATAATTAAGTACAGCTTCATCTGCTTTAACGAAGTCAGGAAGTGTGATGGTAACATTTGCCATGGGCAGAGAATAATAATCTACGAAAAATGAATAGTTTTGAACTTGTCCTTGGGTCACCACTTGAATTTTCCATTCGCCAGGTTGTGCCACTTCAGGTAGATTGAATACTATATCGCCAGTCACCCCTTTTGTGTAATTGAATTTATTCACCCAGTATAAATTTGGATCGACACCTTTTGGACTGTTACCCTGAAAAATAAATTGATAATTGGCCAAGTATTTTGATAATTATTGCTTTTCAATAAAAACCGTCTACCTTTATTTCAGGTTTAAGACTAGAGATGGCCAAATAGAAATAATCTTTCTATTTTGAGAAACTTTCCAGAAAGTTTCTCGAGAAACTTTCTCTTAATGGTTTTTCTATGTTCGGCCCATGTAATTCAATGGAGAAATATTCTAATATTTTATTTAAATGGTCGGCCCATGTACAATATTTTATGGTGATAGAACAATTTCCACTATTGAAATTAGGGCCTAATTAAAGGAAAAAAACTTTAAATTTGATGTAAATATTTTAGATAGGAATTATTCAGTCAATTTCTAAAATTTTTCAGTCATTCTAAATTTTAAAAAAAATCAATAATTTATTTGAATAGTTATTTATGTGAACAAAGGCTTTAAGTTCAGACCTATCTGACTGACATTTTAACTTTTAGTTAAGTATAGATGACCTTTAAGCTATTTGGGAATAATATAAAATTGGTTATCGTATACATAAAAATTATTTAAAATAATTATTACAGTTTTTATAGATAAAGGGTGTATTTTATATAAATGCAATGGGTGAAATACCGAATAATTCGAAAAGTATTTGAAATATTGAAAAAATATTTTAATGGATTAATCTTAAGTATATAAGTAATGGATATTAATTAAGAAGTGTTTGGTAAGGGCCCTGATCTCCAATTAATTTGAGGGTACGTTGAAGGCCTTCAGTCAAAGTGTGTGCAGAGCTTTCCGTCACGTTTTTAATCATATTTTTCCAGAATTTCCGAAATATACCTTAACTTTTTATCCAATGTTGACTAAGACCTCAGCATTTGTCCAAATACTGGTAATATAGGGCTCTATTTCTAATTTTTGGGTTAGTTTTGACATAAGTTTAATCATTAAAAATCGCAATTTTAATTAAATTTTCAGTAAATTATTTTGCATTTGGTTTTAGCTCAGCTTTTTTGGTCTCCAGAATATTCAGGCCCTTTCTGACACTTATTAAACTTAATGTTTAGCATTTCTCTTAATGTTCGGCACCATTCCTGTGAAAACTCCTACCCTTTTTGCGTATTTGATACTGTTGGTAATGGTAACTAAACACTTCGGGAACTTTTGTAAAGTTCTTTGGGTGGCCATTTTTATTTTTGGACCAGTATTGGGTTTAAATTGGTCTGTACCCCTCACTTAATATCTTGAGATGATTTTATTAAGTGCTCTTTGTTTCTAACCTTCTTTCTGAAAGTCTGACAAAGTTTCGAATTTGTTTTTGTTAGCGATTTCGGTGTAAAAATGCACAACTCTGTTAGCCAGGTCTTGTCTTACTTTTAATACCAACCCCTTTTACTTTATTTTTTAAATGATTCTTTAAAATTATCTATACATGAATAAATCAACTACCATTCGAATCAATGTTCGACAAAAACAATGTTTTAGTCGCGCGCTATGTCACCACAAACTCATTGAATTTGAATAAAATACGCGTATTATGTTAAAATTAGCAATTTAAAAACAATAAGATCATTGATATGCCAACTCAGTCAATTGATTCAAGGGATGGAAAAATGGCCAACTTTTTCTCGAACATTTGGCAAAGGTTTAGGGGTAGTTTTAAGGGTAGTTATTTTACAGAAATAGAAACCCAGAGTCCTATCGTAGGTTCTTCTCCTAGTTCTAATTTAAGATTAATTCGGCGTTACTCAATTCAGTTTAATTAAAAATAAATAGTCTTTATTTAACTTAAAGTTGTCATCTTTATAATACAGGGCTTTACAATTTATATGTACCAGAATTTGAACTTGAATATCCAAACTAATATGAAAGGTATTTGAAATATTTTATAGTATATTTATCTAATTATATATTGGAAATAAAAATTATGTAATGGTTTTGTAAATGAAATAAACTTAAACTAAAAAAATAAGTTTTAAAAAAGTTACAATTTTTGGTTTTTTAGAGGTCAATGTTACAAAAAATGACAAAACCAAAATTAATTTTTTAATTGAACAAGATTAATAAGCTTAAATTGATGAATGACTATCGTCTATTCAAAAGTGATATACAAATATCTAATGATTTAAGGCTAAATTGAAACATTTTTGAAAACACAGGTGATTGTTTTGCGTTTAGGAAGCTTACCAAAAAGCAATTTAATTTTACTAGTATATCTCATAGGTTAAAAAATTCTTGAAAAAATGTTCTTGGTAAAAGGTGAAAATTTGTAAAAAATATGCACCACAGAAAAACCATGGGATGAATTTTATTTCTGAATATTAGAGAGTTGAAATAGGAAAGAAATAATTGATTTTTGTTGAATATTTGCTTGGAGATTTACGTTCAAAATCTAGTACATGTAAAACCTAAAGCCCTGTAATGATAATAATAATGGAACATTTTTAAATTTCAATTTTAGCTAATAAACTTGAAAAATGTTTTTTTACTGTATGAACAAATTTTTAATAATCAATTTGTTGAGTTGAAATTTTTATCAAAGTAAAAATTAATTTGAATCAATAAAAAGTACAAACTTTATAACATGGGATTAACCAAGGTTATTTAAATGGTAGTCAAACAGACTATATTGATGGCCGGGTAAAATATTCATTAGCTTATATTAAATATTTTAGATGGGGCGAAGACGGCAAAGTCGAAGAAGGCAAAGCGGTGAAGGGAAGAAGACAGACACGGACTCAAGGCAAACCCCGGTGTTTCAGGCCCTTTCCATGATGGATTTGTTGAGAGACTTAACAAATGTAATGAAAAATTTGTTTTCCGTCATCTTGATATTATTTAAAAAGATTTTTAAAATTTGAATAAGAAATTAAATAGCTTAAGCTTAAAGTAGAGTGTTTAAGAAAAAACAAGCGTTTTTTTTGTAAATATGATTGTGTTTCGGTAACCCTATTTTACTGAACTCTTGCCATGGCAGCAGTCTACCTTGAAGACCAGATCTTTTGGCCTAGTAATAGTAGCAGTGTTCCGAAAAAGCGCTAAAAGCATTAGTAAACAACGGTCCACCGTCAGCGCGAGCGGACATCCAACGGTGGACCAACACTCACACGAAATCACTTACACTATGTGTTGATCAACTATTTATTGGAGGATTAAAAAGAGTTACAATAAAATTAACTACAACTTTAGTCTTCAAAATCTAAGAGAATTCTAGGCTGTAAAGCCCTAGTAAAGCGCATATATATCTCGCTTATCTAAGAATGTTTAAATTAAAAAATATTTTCAAAATTTACTTTTAGATGAAGTATTTATAGAGTTGTTTATATTAAACTTTACTTTATGATTAAATATTTTCAAATACAATAAAACCCTTTTAGAAACTAGAGTTCAGTGATAACGTTTGCTGGGATTGAATACTTTAACCTTTCAGTTTGTTTATATTATTTCTAAGACTAAAGGGCAGGTAGGAACACCAGGCTGTGCCTAGGCATGTGGCAACCAAAACCCCTATCATAAAAGCTGACCCCATAACAAAATTTGGACTCTATAGCTATGCGATGTCGCACTACCAATTACCAATAATAGTTATGTCTGACCAGATTTAGGCTCACTGAAAGTTTCCCAGAACAAGCGCTAGCGTTTACATCTTAAACAACTTGACTTACCGAAAGCTTCCCAAAACAGGCGCTAACGGTTACATTTTAAACAAACCTGACGTTCCAAAAGTTTCCCAAAACAGGCGCTCAAAGTTACGTCTTAAACACTACGTGTGAGTATTTTATGCATAGACTTTTGCGCTGCAATAATTCTCTTTTAAAAGACACCCAACAGGTGGAAGATGTTAACGCCGGAAAGCATTGGAACTGTACGAACAAAACATTGAAAGGCTGAACTGCGGCTCAGGGCAGAGACCGCCAAGTACTGCTGGGAAAGGGTTCAATGGGGCTGATAGTACTACTAGTCATATCATGAGAAGATCCCTAAATGGGATGTTTTGGTTCGTTAATATGAGATAATGATGGCGGACACGTGTTTCGATCGCGAGCTGCGATCTTCATCAGCGTTTGGCCGATAGTTGACTGGTTCTAGACTCGGCTTCTGAGGTCAAGAGCAATTTTTAGATAAGCTTTGCGCCCAATGAGTGAAACATCTCTTCTATCAGTTTTCAGGGAAATATTTTCAGATTTTTGTTGATTTATTTGTTTATAGCATTTCTATGCCGGACAGAGAGCTTTGCCATACCTTTGGCTGCGACAAAATATCTAACAAGAGATTCAAAACATTTGAATATTAGATTTAATGAGAACTCTTCTGAGAATTAACAGAATTTGTTCATTATTCGCATTTATTAATGTCTTCCTATCATTCATAGAGATCTCAAAATAGCATTCTTTCGGCAAAATAGCTGTTCAAATGTTTGGTTAAAATTATAGCAAAAATTATAAATAGGATTACTTTTAATAATACAGTTAGCCCTCACTTTAAACAGACTCGGTATAAACAGATCCTCGATTTAAACAGGTAAAATCAAAGCACCGGCCGCTCTTATGGAGGCTATAATGTTAAGTATATCCGAAATAAACAGACTCGGTATTAACAGATCCTCAATTTAAACAGACTATAACATAGCACGTATAGCATTGTTTTTGCCCCGATATAACTAGATTTTTTGTCAACTCTAACTATTTCATCCTTTTTTTGAAACAAAACATATTGTCATTTGATATCTGATAAACAATATGTCAACAAAAAAAATAGATTTTCATTAAAAACTAAATATGAAATCATATGTTTATTTGAAAATAAGACACAAACTGAAGATATCGTCAAAACATATAAAAAACTAAATATATCGGACGATAATATCTACCAATTTAAGCAATAAAAAGACAAAATCAAAAGCGTAAACTTGTCTTCAGTTTCAGCAAAAGTCAATAGATTTAGAAATTCAATTCAAACAATAATTATTTCACTTCCTAAATAAATACTATTAAAAATCTATGAAAAAATTATTTGTTCTCGATATAAACAGAATTCGATTTAAACATCATTTATCTGGCACCGCAAATCTGTTAAAACCGAGGGCTAAAAATATCAGAGGTCAGTCAATATTAAACAACAATAGTAGTGAGCAGTGCTGGTCGTCCCGACGATTCCAATTTTTTGACCAGAAATGGTATTCGAGTATTAGTTAGCAAACGGGTAACAAAGTAGAGACGAAAAGGATCTCTTTTTTCAATTTAAAAGCAACTAATTTTTAGATGAAAATAGTTTTACAGGTTACAGGAACATAGGACAATTTTACTTTGTTGATGTGGATCAGATTGGATCAGATTTAATAACTTTACCAGCCGTTTGAAAATGGACAGAGTTTTGATCAAATTTATACAATTTAATAAACTATTTTTAACTGAATTCAAGGTTTTCCTTAAAAATTTTTAGAAATCAGTCTTACCTTCAATACCGATTGCAAAGTGAATTCACTCCCATTTCGCAGACTATGACCAGTTAAGTAACCAGTTAAAATTAATAACCGATTGCATGAAAAAGAGACACTGATTTCAGCCGAACATTGATTGCATTTGATAAATAAAATTTTAAATTTCGGTCATTTATTTCAGGTTAAATTTCTGTGGAAAGCTGTGAATCAGAAATTCTTCACTTGAAATGAATGAAATTTAAAACTATTTTACAAAATGCAGTCAAAGTGCGGCAGAAATCAAAGTTTAAAAGTTTTAAATTTCAGTCATTTCAAGTGAAGAATTTCTGTTTCACAGCTTTCCACAGAATTTTAACTTAAAATATATGACCGAAATTTAAAAGTTTGTTTATAAAATTCAGTAAAAGATCGCCTAAAATCAGGGTCATTTTATCCTGCAAATAACTTTTAATTAGAATGAGTTTATTTAAAGACACGTTCAGAAAGTCATTCAATTGAAATCAATTTTCCCAGAATTTTGAAACCACTGAACAGTGTTTTGACAAATGAATGCTTGAAATGCAACTCATTGTTTCAAAACTTATTCTAATATATTTTCATCTTGCCATTGTATCATCCGGGGAGTGGTCGGACCAGACGATAAATGGCCAGATATGGCTCGACAACAATTATCTATTCAAATGGATAACCGATGACATTAATAAAGAAATAATTATCAGAGTTGAG
>JAQIWP010002342.1:0-11242 GCA_034695525.1 Euzetes globulus
TGACGTCAAGTCTGTGCTTCAATTGTTCCAATCGCGCAACATCTTCAGGTCTTCGCTCTCACTGTTAAGCGAAGTACGGGGATCAAACACGTGGGAGGCTAAAGGCCGGATCGCCCCCGCACCAATCAGTGCACTTCCGCAGTAGCCGCTCCCGCAGATCCCTTAGCCGGCATTACACATATGAGAACTTCCATCCATTGTATAATTGGATGCAATCAATAATTGTGAGCGACGGCCAAATTATTGTCGACTCCCTTAACATTCTGTAGCACAACATTTACTGATTGATTGATCAGCTTTTTTATTGTGGTATTACAACTAAACACCGCTCCCTCTTCTCTCCCTCATATTGAAGATAAATTTAGCAATGGTCGCCATAGGGGGGGGGAGTGTACTATAGTTGAAGTCGAGTACCAATTTTGTGAACTTGCTGATTTTTATGAATCTATTGGTTGACCTGGTCATCTTCACAAAATTGGTACTCAAGTCTATTACTAAAATACTATCAATTCTTGAAACTTTAAAAGTTGCATCAGAGTCATTTAAACTGAATTGAGATAAATTTAAGAAATTAAGAAAAGGATCAGTGAAATAAAGGTGGTTTAGGGCCTTTATTTTCAATAGGCATTTTCCAAATATCCACCCCTAAGACTTTTTTTATGTCTGATACCACCTTGGCCATCTATGTAATTGTGGAAACTATTATAGAATGCAGTTATTCTATGCCTGTCCTGTCATTGAATGCATTCGACTTTTAATTGATTGCATTGTTCTCAGGCTTTCCTGAGAATAAAAGTTATCAGAAGTGCTGACATTTATTTCACTATATTCTCAGTAATCCTATTCAATGACTCTTTCGATATATTTTTCGATTTGGTCTAAATATTCTTCAAATCACTTCAATACACATCTGATTCGCTTCTTTTTGTTAGCAAAACATTCTTTTTTGTTTCTCTTTTACTTTAAAATTTAAGGTTAAAATTTTAGAGAACTAAAAATATTGAATTTAATTTCAGCTAAAAATATAATTTTTTTTTATGAAGATATTTTAAATGGAAATCAATTCAAATCTATTCAATCTCTTGAATATTATTCAAATTGATTTTGATTTACATTTAATAACTTTTGTCTGTTTTAAGCACTAATGCCTGAAGTCTGAATCCAAGATTAAACGAAATTATGCGGAAAGACACAAATCTCTGTCTAAAATGTATGGTTTGACATTCAATATTAATGAATGAGTTGATAAATTGAGAATTTCACAGAATCAGCACAAAAATAACTTGGGCCAGTCAAAGTCTACTGAATAATTACCATGTCTTCCTTCCCTCTAACCGTCCCAATAAAAATAAAAATTCAAAGATAATGAATAATAAAATTTTAATCAAAACTCAATGATTGTATTGAATAACTCGGATATATTTGGAATAAATAATTAATACATTCATAGAATATACAGTAGTTAGCGATCAATACTTTTAACGATTCAATAGAATAATCCATTTAAATAATATTTTCAAAAATAAGTTAAGTATTTGTGAACTTATTTCAAATCAATAATTAATTTGAATACTGATTAAATGTAAGAGAATAATAAATATTTAGTTTCCAATACTATTCGTTATTTATATACAAATATAATCTCAATTTCACTCAAAAATATTTTCCTCTTTATATTTAAATATAGAGCAGAATATCAGTCAAATAATTGCACGAAATAGCGATAATTGGATATAAGTTCTAAAGTAGAGCTCATCCAACGGCTAAACCCTTTCTAAGACTCATAGAGAAGACGTTGAAAGTGAGGGATGATCTCCCAGTTTGGCAAATGAAGGGAAAACTCGAGAGCAACCAAAACACTGAATTCCATTGCAATCAACTCTTTCCTATTCAATCGAAACCCGGATTCTATTCGCTGCCAAATATACAAAAACAGAATCATTTTATTTAAAACTTAATTATTTTCTCAAAAACTTCTATCGAAATTAAAATCATTTTGAAATTTGGAGGAAAAAAACTAAATTCAAACCTCAATCAGAGTTTTGAGTTCAATGCCTTTGACATCATTTAGTTTGGCAGAGAGTATAAGACAAGCGCCGGCACATAACTTTCGATTCTGTTTACTGATCAACGACTTGAGGATGAGTTTCTCGAAGTAGACGTATGCCTGTGCTATCGTCAGGAAATCGATTCCACACTACAAGCCATCAAATACAAAAAAAACTTTGACAAAATTGCAAACAATTGATGAGATCTGACTTCATGTCTGGCGATTTTGGACATCTCTTTCTTTAAACTTCTTAATTTGCTGAGAGTTAAATGAATGTAAGGGAACCGCTCCTTAAACTTGTCGTTCAACTCTTTCTTAAGGTCTGTCGGTTTCACGTAATCTATAATTGAAGTCTAATTCGAACAAAACATTTATTATTCTTAAATCAAATCAATTCGAGAGAATAAAAACTGACCACAAATGAGGGAAAGGCTAAAAGAGTACTGTGTTTTCCGGCAATGAGTTCCGGGTCGTCTAAAAGGTTTGGGTGGTATACGATGTTGTGGTGCGCATAGATTTGGTGAAATAAGTTTCGTTTGTCTTCAGTTGAGCTTAAGTTTTCTGAACAGTTGAATAAAGTCTGATTCGGCAAACATTGAATTGATTTGATGCCCGACTCGTGGGATATGACACGAGTTATGACATTATGATTATAGGCCTGCTTTTCACTGATTTGGTGCGGACTCGAAGTCTTTATACGTTTACTATTGTTTAGCAATTCACTGAACGACACGTCCTGTCCATCACTGGAACGATCGAAACCCATTAGAGTCAAAAGATCTAACGGATCGAAACCATCGCTAATTGTCGACAACTGACGACTTCCTGACGCGTGACGTCTTTTACTCAACTCTTTGTTGGTATCACTTCTTCACAAAACGACAAAATAATTGTATTTAACATTAAATCCATTGACTTTGAGTTCAATTCAATCATTAATAAGCATTCAATGATTGAATGAGTGAATAAGTCAAACCTCAAGACACTGTGCAGTGCTCTTCGATGGTGTGGAAGGGCAGAGAAAATAGCAATGGGTGCCCTCTTACCCGACACGAAAACTATTCTTTCATCTCTGATGTGGTGGTCTTTAGGCGTTTTAAGGAAACAAAGTTCTGGTCGTTCCAAATCACGGCCTGAACCGAATAAGGGTCCGGTTATACTACTGTTATATGAACTGCTAGAAGTGGTCCTGGTTCTGCCATTCAATGAATTGCCTTCACGTGGAAAGACACAAATTATTGCAAATCAATACTGAAGTCAAACGCAAATCAAAGCTTCTATTAATGAATTATTACCAATGCTTTCAGAGCTTCCAAAATGTTGTTTTTCCTTCCGTTCCCGACATCTTTTAATGCTTCCGATCGATGAGATGCGGGAACGAGACTCACATAAAAAGCTTATACATGAAAAATAATGGCAATTAATTTATCGAAATATTTCTCTTCAATTGCAACAAGGGACAAAGGTTTTGGGCCATTATCAAAAATAATTTGTATTATACGATTGAAAGCTGCTAACAACTTTAAACTTGCTAAATTTGGCAATGCTATATAAATGGGAGACCTATATAGAGTCTAATCAGGAATGTGCAAGAGGAGGGGATTTCCGAATTACCCCCCTAGACCGAGATTTGGTCATTTACCCCCTATGTTTAAGAAAATATTGTAGCACAAAAACTAATACAAACTGACCCTCCCCTCGAAAATTGCCATTTTTCAGTACTGGTGGCCCAAAAATTTTCATATTTTAGTAATGGCGGCCAAAAAACGGCCATTTTATCACTTATTTTAAGAAATTTAGCATTTTAACTTGAATAATAGCTTAATTGTGGCTTAATTAAGCTAATTAACACATTAAATTACCGGAATAAGCGTATTTAACAACAAAATGGGCGCTTTCGGTCACCATTTTTGAAATATATCCCCTCCCTAGTTTGGGTCTGAAAATGAGTCGTAATCCCGCAGCTAAATCCCCCTAGGGTCACGGACCTTGTACATCTCAGAGCTTAGTAGAGTTAATTACTTTTGAATCATATTTCAATTCTATTTTATAGAAATTGCATTTACTTTTTTGTCTGACAAAGTTTTCAGTAAAGTATTGAAAATATTTGTCTTAGTCAGAGATAGGGGTATTTTCACTTTAAAAGCCCTATTGGCCATCTCTAATATATCTTTGTTATTTATTGCTTGTCATTAGTTTCTTTGATAAACTTGAAATTTCTGATTAACATTTTTTATTACTTTTTTTTATAAAACCTGATTAGTTATGTTTTAGTGCTGTTTTATAATTTGAAAGCTTTGAAAGTTTATCCTCATACATGTATTTCAAAGTTTATAACAGTATACGTGACACCTTGCTAACAATATATCTATACGCCAATGCATATTTTAAGCAGGGTTGCCCAAGGTCCGCTACTCTAGGGTCATAAAGGAAGAAGATATTTTAAAATTTGGACTGGAAACTCTCATTTTTTTAAATACACTTATTTTCAGTAAATTAAATGGTTAATTAGCCTGATTAAGCCATAATTACGTTTGGTTGCTATTATATTAAAATAAGGACAAAATTTCCCACTTTTTGGCCACCATTACAAAACAAATTTCTGTTACCAGACCTGAAAGGATATTCCCCCCCCCCTTAAAGCCAAATACCAAATCAAGAGGGATACTCTATGATTATTGCCTCTTGGGCATCCTTGATTTTAGTAATGAAAGCACTTCACTGATCTCATGTAATATAACAGCATTGAATCAAAATACTTCTGATCATGTTATAAAAAGAAATGCTAAAAGATTTACCAAACCCTGTTTTTTAGTTTGCTTATAATTGAATTGTACAGGCTTATAAATTTTAACGAATGAATAAAAGAATGAAAAATAAGTAATTAATCAATGATTGTATACAAAACAGGTCTAGACTTTTAATCGATAAGAGAGACTCTGTGCTAAAAAATATGCAAAACTTCATATCTGTTTACAAACTTGGCGTTTAATAATTTATGCTGAATAATGACCATGATACTTCTATACTATCAATTCTCAGTTACAATGCAAACATATAACTCATATAGATATGAGAGACTCAATTTCCTCCAACATTTTCAGAATGATCCATGTAATTTTGATATAAAAACTTGTAATTTAGGACTTAATGATAAGATGAAACCAAAAAAATGCTCTCCAAAAAAGTAGGGAATTTCCCCACAATCTACTGAAGTGAATCGCAGTTCTAATCTCTGAATTAAAGTATTTATTGAGTCTAACGACAAAACAATTTTTTGTTAATATACCGGCAAAAGTGTGGTTCAAAATATTGCGCAATAATTGAAGGAAAACACGTCATTCTGTTTATATGCATATTTGGGTCATATATATGCGGGTCTTGCAAATGGAAATTTCCATCACTTCATCACTTATTGCCACAAATCAGACACTTTCCACACAAAGCCCTCTCCAATAGAGACTCCATTTATATACTGATTAAAAAGAATTTTTAATTTGTTCATTCAAAAAAACAAAAAGTGACATTCTTCCTTAACAAAAAGGTGATAACTAAAATATATATACTTGCTCATATACATTAGATCATAAAGTTCAAGGAAATTGAAGAGGATCAGCCATTTCTACTAGACTAATAACCATTTTATCTATTCTTTCAAATATTTAATTCAGAATAAAATAGGAATTGTCTGCTCTTATAAAATAATAAAATATTTCTAAGATTACAACTGTTAGTCGAGTGGTCTCTTCTAACATCTTATGTAAAGAATTTTTAAAAATCACCAAAAAAAACTCATTTCTAAAATTATTTTTCATGGAAGGGCTGTCAAAGTGCAGACTGAATGGCATTCTGTTCTCTAATATAGTAATAAGTTTGGCATTTATTGAGGAATTTGTGTCCGTTCTGTAACTCAAACGATACAGATATCTGTATTCTGGTCTCACATTGGAATCAATGATTCATTTATTGGGGGGTTTAAATCAAAAACAGTTATATTTTGATGAATTGGCGAAAAACTGAACAAAAGATAAGAATAAAGAGTGAATTCATACCCCTCTTTGTCTTTATCTTTATTATCTTTGGGACTAATTCGGGTCACATTAGAACTGATAGACGACTTATTATCTGAATTGACTGTATTTGAACCTAAAAATCAAAAACAATGCAATAAATATTTAAATTGGTTTCAAATTATATTAAAAATCAATACGTGATTGGAATTTGTGGTTGTCTTCAGCGGATTCGTTGGCGTCGATTCCACTGTTGTCTTGTTCTTCGTTTTCAATATCGTTGACATTATTGGAGTGATTGTGTGGGACATTGAAGACAAAGCCGATCTTCGTGTCCCGGTGTGAGCCATCCAGTGATATGTTCGACAGGAATGTAATGGCGGCTAATCTTCTTCTTGATTGTTGTCGTTTTAAGGCAGTTGCCATCAGTTGAACACATTTATAGTCAACACAAATGAAGTTCTAAAAGAATACACTGTTTTCAGGTAATCCATGGTCTCTTCTGTTGTCAACTGTTCGCACATATGCTGTTCACCGATTGGTTAGAGTTTGTGGCAAATAATAATGACAATCGTATGAATCGGTTTCAGGTAAAACATGTCAATCCAGTGAATCACTTAAACGAAACCAAAGAATTGTTTTGGACTTCAGTTCTTACGTTCACTTTTCAAACACAACTGTATTGTCGTGAATGACATCCAAAACATACGTTACGTCTGAACAGAGATTTGTGTCAAATCGCAGACAAAACAAGAATCAAATCTTTGTTTTGTTTTTCGTCTCTTTTTGAAAAAATATTCAATTATTTGATAGAGTTTTTAATTTCTATCAATAGTCGAGAAAATCGTTTTACAAACACCGATACAAATATTTATTTACTTTATTATAATATCTGTAAATATATTCTCAAAAATATAAAAATATATTTAATATAAAACTATTTTCCAATTTATTACTGAATAATGAGTTTGTGATTAATTGAAGATTTATTTGAATGCAATTTCAAATATGAATGAAATGAATATCAATATAACGCCACTGACTGAGGACAACATGACTGCGAGCACCAGTAGGTCATTGTTGAGCACATCAGCCATCCATTGCAACACCAATAGGAACGTCAATATCGATGGCGGTGTCGGCGCTCGGGTTATGCGAAATGCCAACGACTGGAAGTGGGCTAAGCAGGTACACTTCCCACTCCACTCCTTCATCTCCTAATCCCTTTGACTGACAGGACGGAGGCGAAGGACATTTAGGAACTGTTCGCAATTTTGAGTCGGCAGAAGAAGTTGTTGTTGTTTGGGATAACGGAACGGCTGCTAATTATCGATGCTTAGGTGCTTATGATCTTAGGATAGTGGACAGCGCTCCCACCGGTCTGTTCTCATCATTTATTTGCAGATCTTATTTCTATGCTATTTGGGAACAGGTATTAAACACGAGGGAGCGATGTGTGACTTCTGTAAACAATCGCCAATATTTGGGATCCGTTGGAAGTGCGCCGAATGTATAAACTATGACTTGTGTTCCCTTTGCTATCATTCAGACAAACATAATGTCAGACATCGATTCTATCGGATTTTGAATCCGGGAAACGAAAGAGTCATAATAGAGCCCCGAAGGAAAGGCAAGAAAATCGCTGTCAAAGGAATATTCCCCGGCGCTCGAGTAGTCAGAGGTATGTTCTCATTCAGTCTTCATTGATTGTCATTTTGTCTTTGCCACAGGTGTTGACTGGCAGTGGGAGGACCAGGTATTCCATTCGCTCTCAAATCTCTTTATTTAAAGTTAATCTCATTTTCAATTGAAAGGACGGCGGAAACGGAAAAAGAGGGAAAGTAACCGAAATTCAGGACTGGAGTGCCGCCAGTCCCAGAAGTGCAGCCTATGTTATTTGGGACAACGGCGCCAAAAATCTTTATAGAGTAGGGTTTGAAGGAATGGCTGATCTGAAAGTCGTGAGTGATGTGAAGGGACACACTGTTTACAGAGATCACCTGCCACTCCTTGGAGAACAAGGACCTGGCAGGTCTGGAGTTCATGGCTTTCAAATTGGAGATCTGGTTAATGTTGATCTGGACCTGGAAATAGTACAGTCCCTGCAGCATGGTCATGGCGGCTGGACGGAAGGCATGTTCGAGTGTTTAGGAACCACCGGCACTGTTGTCGGCATCGATGAAGACCACGACATTGTCGTTCTCTACCCGAGTAATAACAAGTGGACTTTCAATCCGGCGGTCCTGACCCGAGTTGGCTCTAACAGCAACTCTGTATCGACGCACTCGAATCCAAATTTGAATGTCGCGACCGGTATCTCATCGATTGGTAATGGAATGATTGCCAGCGCCTCGTCGTCAGTCAACACAACTGGCGGTCCCTCCACTTCCAATACAATTCAGTTCTCAGTTGGAGATTTGGTTCAGGTTTGCTCAGACCTCGAAAGGATCAAAATTTTACAGAAAGGTAATCATCCCTTTCTTCCTGAGTGTAAATATGTTATCAATTTATGTCTAATTGAAGGACACGGAGAGTTCGCTGAAGCCATGACTCCGACATTAGGCAAAATTGGAAGAGTCCAACAGATATATCATGACAATGATCTGAAAGTAGACGTCGGCGGCACTTCCTGGACCTATAATCCTGCGGCTGTGTCTAAAGTGTCTAACGATGGCTCAACAGTCAGCACATCCGGCGAAGGACTCAGCACTTTATTGAAGAAACTTTTCGAAACTCATATTTCTGGGGAACCGAACGAAGAATTAGTAAAATCTGCGGCCAATGGAGACGTCCAGAAGTGCGAAGAAATACTGAAAAGGGTGGAAGTCGATGTGAACGGAGTGTTTGCCAGTCATACGGCACTTCAGGCCGCCTCACAGAACGGACACATCGAAGTGATTAAATGTTTGCTCAGACACAACGCAAATGTAGAAATTGAAGACAAAGATGGTGACAGAGCTGTCCATCATGCTGCCTTCGGGGATGAGCCCGGAGTGATCACCTCTTTGGCCGAATTCAACTCAGACCTCAACGCTAGGAATAAGAGAAGACAAACGCCATTACATATCGGTATTGTGTCAATGCCTTATTTTTCCATTTAATTTAATTGAATTTCATGGAATAGCTGTAAACAAGGGTCACGTTCACGTCGTTAAGACTCTCCTTGAGCTCGGATGTCATTCAAGCCTTCAGGTATGTACACCTTTCCCCTCAATCAGAGATGGCGTACAGAGAAGAATACTTTGATTTTATTGAAACCGATTTTCTTTGAAGAGATTTATTTTTTTTGCTCAAAATTTTTAATTCACATTCTCTTTAATTCGGAATCTTTAAATTTACCTTTTCTAAACCAATTGATGACCTGTCTAATCTAATTTAATCTTGTTAGTACTAAAACTATGCTTAATTAATACCGAGTAATTAAATCGATAATCAGAATAGATATTTAAAAAAACTTTTGTTGAAAGAGTTATAATGGAATCGATGAAAGTATTGCCCAAATAATAATTTATAAATGATTTGATTATTTTATTCAAAGTGAACTTGATATCAATTAACAGGACTGTGAAGGCGATACTCCAATACACGACGCAATCAGCAAAAAACGCGATGATATGCTGTCCCTTCTATTAGACCACAGCGCAGACATCACTCTGGCTAATAATAACGGGTTCAATGCGTTGCATCACGCCGCTCTCAGGGGGAATCCCAGGTATGTTTAATTCATTAATTCTATTAATTAGTCAGTTAATTCAATTGATATTTTTGTGTGCATTGGAGACAAACACTCATTTGGTCTCTAATGTGTCGATCCATTCGTTCACTCAATTGTTTTGTCTTATTTGCCGCAAAACTTTCCTTTTATTGTTTCTGTCGTTAATTGAAATCGATTTCACTTTTTGTTTCATTTTTATTTCTTTTTTCTAAAAAAAAATATTTAAATAAACAGTGATATGATAAGTAAGGATCATTCAATAGATAGACATTACAGTCAAACCACTGTTTATTTCGACTTCTTTTTCGATTTCATAACAATATGTTCTTTAATTCGTCTTTCATTGAAAGCATTTGGAAAGTAAATTGATATCAAAAATTTATAGTAAGCATTCCAGTCAATTATCCTGATAAACTTGCACACAATTCTTTAGAGCGATACTTTGCTGCTATTGATTTCATGCGAACGACTCAGTTCTTCATATTTTCATTTTTGTCACTTAACCGGAATCGCGCCGTATGTTTAAGAAGATTTGAATTCATTTCAGTTTAATGTAATATATTTATAAATTCAGTTTCGGATCAATGGTTACTCTTTTTTATGCTCAACCTTTAAGTCTCGCTATTTTGTAGAAGAATAGCAAATATTTCCGCTTTTAGGCTAAATGTCCAAAACTTGCGACAAAATGTATGCTTTCAAAGAAACAAAAATAGGAATATTCTGAGGGATAAACATATTTGTTAAACAAGTTTAGAGTCAGTCAAATAAAATTTCCAGTCATTGGTTATAGTTATGATTTGCGTAAAATTGAAGTGATTTCAGATTGAACATTCTTACTGCCTCAAATACTTCCTTCTAAATAACTATCTAAAAAAATATCTTGTTAAAATAATAGTTTTGATTTCTTATAATAAAATATAAATTGACATGGTTTCAATGAATGCTGAAATTGTCTGAGTTTTCATATTTGTCAAATTAATCTAATTTTGTGCCCTCCCTGACCATCACTGCTTTTAACGGTTTGTTCGTTGTATCGATTGGTCAAATTAGTTTCGTTTGAATGATATTTAATGATTAAATCATTATTTAGTTTTCAATTTATTTCCGTTTTTCGAGTTTCAGTTGTTTTTATTATTGTTTTTGAGTGTATTTATTGTATCGAATTATACGACGAAATTAAGGCAAAGAATTAGTGTTAGTACTGAACAGTAGTCAGGCACTGATCTGTTGTGTTGTTGAGCCATATATTCAATTATATTCTCAAAGCATTTGTGACTCTGAATGGACCCCCATTTGGGAACCGTTCTGGTTGTTCGCCATCGACTGGTAGTCACAATCGATTGAATGCGCGCGAGTCTGACATTAAGATTATATTCGATGCCATAACACAATCGAATACAAAATTGCATTTTTCTCTTCTCTTAAACGGCAAAAAAGTTCTTGGATCTCTCTCTCTCTCTCTCTCTC